>MU383961.1:0-132517 GCA_022495065.1 Xylaria telfairii | reverse complement strand
AAAAAATATAAAATAATTACTGCGGTATATTAATATATTATAAATAATTTTTAAAATATATATATATTTTTTTTCTAGTATATAAAAATTAAAACAAGTATATAATCTTTAAAACAGATTATAATATATATAACTATATTATTTTTATTACCTGCCTAGTTATTTAAATATTTTAATATTAATAATTTATTAAAAATAATTAAAGCTTTAAAATTAATTTTTATTATATTATTATATATATATAAATTTAAAAATATTATAAAAAATAGTCTTAAAACATCTACTAATATAAAAAAAAAAATACTAAAATAAATATTATATTTTATAAATATATTATTATATACTTTTTAAAATAATATATATTTATTATAAAACTATTAATTTTAATAGTGTTTTAATAAGTTTTTTAATAGTTTAAATAATATATAATAATATAATTATAATTATTTATTATTATTAATATTATAGTTTATATTTTTCTGTATTTATAAATAGCTATTAAAAAACTTATTAAAACGCTGTTAAAATTAATAATTTTTTAATAAATATAAGTATTTACTTATTTAAAACTTAAAATATTTAACTTTAATTTAAATAATAAAAAATTATTATATTATATATACTCTAGTAATTTATTTTATTATTTTTAATATTAATACTATATATATTTTGTAATTTTATTATTAAACAGCTTTTTTTATCTATTAAAATCAATAATCTTTTTATAAAAAAACAAGTCTTGCCTTTTTAACTATTTAATTTATTATTATTTACGCGTAAAAAACTATTTATACCTTGTTATAAATTAATATTATAAATTATACTGTTTACTAAAGATAGCAAAAAATAAAAAAACTAGCTTAAATTTTATTAATTTATATTATAACTCAAATATAAAATAAAAAAATAATATTATAATTATATTTAAATTATTAATTTTATTTTTTATTATATTAATAAATTATATTATTATTTAGTTTTATATTAAAATTTATAAATATAAGTAGTAATTATAAAAAAAAACGAAGTTATTTATAAAATATTATTATTTATAATATTAAATTATCTATAGTTATTTTATAAAACTTAAAAAATAAGCTATTTTAATATAAAAAAATAGCGTAAAGTTTTTATAAGTTAAAGTCACAGCAGCTAATATAATAAAAGTATAATTTTAAATAATATAAAACTTCTGCAGCTATTTAAGCAGCAATAAATTAATTTAATAAATATAAATCTATTAAATATAAAGAACTTTAATTATAATATATATATTAGTCTAGAAATAATTAAAATATTTATTACTAGATTTAATTATTAATTATTTTTATAAAATAAGTTATATAGTTATTTTAATTAATAAAGCTATTTATAATAAAGTTTTTTTAATAGTTTATTTAATAAATATTTATTATTAAATCCTAATTTTATAAATATTATATTAATAAAAATATTAACTTATTAACTACTTTTAATATTATATTTAATATTTTATATATTTTTAAAATTATTTAATATATTAATATAAAACTTATTACTATTTAAAATTAATAAAAATATTAAAAATCTATTAGTTAATTTTATTAAATAGTTTATTAAATAGTATAATTAATTATAAAATATATTTTTAATATTAAAAAATAGTTTTAAAATAAAGGCAATTAATTTATATAATATATAATGTTTATTTAACTAATAGTTTAAAGAACGTGGGCTATTTATTAATATATATATATAATTATAATACTTTTTTATAAGTTTTTTAAAAATAAAAACTAAATATAAAGGTATTTTATATAAAAATAATAATTTTAATACTTTGTATATACTTATTAACTATTTAATATTATTTATAAGGCCTTTTTAAATATTAAATAAATTATAAATATCTTTTTTTTTTATAAATTTATTAATATTATTTTATAATAGTCTCGCTTTTTGTTGGGTGGCCAGGGGGTACGATATCGTACGTAAACAAAGGTGTGAGATAAATAGCTGTATATCGATCTACTCTCTAGCTATTCGTACGAAGGTGAGGCCTTCGTACGAAGAATCTCTTATAGTGCAGAGTTTTCTGCCTAGATACACCACCTGCCTAATTAGGTTAGGTGCGCCAATTGCCGACCGTACAGATAACTTCGTACGCAATAGGCGTTAGCCTTGCACGTAACCAGTGTTAGCCTCGTACGCAGTCAACACCACTATTACAACACTTTTAATTATTAACTTTATATTTTTATTAATATTTAAATTATTACTTAAATTATTAATAAACTTTTTTTTTATAATTAATAATAAATATAATAATAATTAAGACTAAGGACTAAATATAATATTAAAAATATATTATAAAAATAAAGATTAATTAAGCTAAAAGATATTTATAAATATATATAAAATAAACTATTATATAAAGTTATAACTAGCGTATATATTTTTAAAATAATTATGTATTTTATTTAATTAATTATTAATTATTTTTATATAAGTATAAAAAAAACAGCTAAAATTATATTTATTAGTAAAATTGCTGCTTTTTTATTTCGCGTCCCGTTAAATATATATTTTTAATATTATAAAAAAAAACTTAATAAGGTTTAAATTTAATAAATATAATAATAAATACTACGGTCTAACTCTAGTACTTGTAATTAAATTATATATATTTTTAAAATGATAAAAACTAACGTTATTTATTACTAATATTAATTTAAGCTTTAAAAACAAGTTTATAAATAGTAGAACTTTTTTATAAATCTATATTTTAAAACCTTTTTTATTTATAGATTTTTAATATATAAAAGTTATTTTATTAAATATATTATTTATTATAATAACTAGTAATATATTAAATTAATTCTTTTATTTTAATATTTTTAATATAAAAAACGTATAATTTTTTAAAGCTTAGTTATAACAACAGTTTATATTTTATTTATTAATATTAAATTTGTTAATAAAAATAAAAAAAATAAAAAAAAAGTTAATAATTTAATATAAGTAATATATTTATTTAGTTAAGTTTTATTATACTGCTTTTATTTTTATTTTTTTTTATAATTATTTATATTTTTTTAAATTCTTTAAGATTATATTTATAGCTATATATATATTATAGTAAATAATTAAAAACTACTATATTTTATCAAGATATAAATCAAAGTATGCTTTTAACTTTTTAATTAAGATATTTAAAGCTTAAAGGAATAATTTTATTATATTATATAAACTTTAAGATTTTTTAAACTAGTTTACAGCACTTTATAACTAATACTACTATTTATAACACTATATAATTCGCTTGCTATAACCAAGCTAAACAGCAATTTTAATAATAGACTAATCTTTTTTAATAATCATAACTAATAAGTTAAATTATTAAAGGTCTGTTAATTTATTACTAGTAGCTATATTAAAAACAAAAGAAGTAACAGATTAATTAATTTAAATAAATGGTGCGTTTTAAAGTAAAAGGTAGTAGAATTAGCTAATATATGGTTTTAATCAAATAAAGCAATTCTGTATAAATAAAGCGATTAAGATCAAAAAACATAATTAGTACCAAAAAACATAGTTAGGATCAAATAAGGCAATTCTATACAAATAAAGCAATTAATATTAAAAAACACAATTTCATACAAATAAGGCGATTCTGTACGAATAAAGCGATTAGGATTAAAAAACGCAATTAGGTTTAAAAAACGCAATTCTATACAAAAAAATGCTATTTAAGTGCTAACGGCCCGATTTTTACACCGAAAACACAGTTTAAATAACAGAAGCACTAGTTTAATAAAATAAAGCGATTATAGATAAAAAACGCAATTTTTAATAAGTTTAAAAGCTGGTTTATATGGTGTTGTAGTTAAAAAAAGTAAGTGTTGGTGTGTACCTTAAATTTATGTGTGTGTTGTATGTAAATTTTGGGTGGAGACTGACACTTCGATTCGAAACTAGTGTACTGGAGTTGGGTCACGCATTACTCCAAACTACAACCCCTACAGCACAAGACCTGACACGCACGGCTCCGTTGGGGGACGGCTAGTTCCCACGATTGGCCCGTCATTATCCATGCCTGCAATGCACATGAAGTGCTGATCCTCCGGAATAGGTCCATGTGAGAGTACAAATTTCCCCTTGTAATTTCACTACAGTAAGAATTTCATGACCAGGCACTTTCCTAGCCCTGGAAGCACCGCGTCTAATCGATACATCGCCCCCAATTCGTTCGGGCTATTATGCCCAATCCTTCCGCTATACCTATTAAAAGACATATAGTACTTGTGATAAAACTAGTCGTTAGATAGATGAATCATGTAGACTTTATATCTTTAAAGATCCTTGTCGGATAGATATTCACACAAGGTCGAGCATTGTTTTACAGGATAAGGACAACTTATACGCTAGAATTCAACTATACGAAGTGAAAGGCAGGCGGGCGGCGCTTCCTCTGATTTAGGTACGTTGGAGTGGTAGTACAGTGAACAATATTTAATTGAGGGGGCGCGAGGCTGCATGTATGTATGTGTATTTAAGAATACCTTAATCGACCCCTCTCTTGAGCTGACCTCATTTTCATTTGAGATCTGTTTCATCAATTTCAGAATTCATTGTCGCTTCCTCGCTGCCATGATGAATCAAACTGCTCTAGACGAACCAGCCTTAAAGCCACCTGCTGGAACCTATTCGATACTAGACAATCCCCCAAATCAGAATGCACTCGTCGAGGGCGTCTCCCTCTTATGTCTGGCCGTCACGACAATTGCTTTTTTGATCCACGCATACTCCAGAGTTTTCGTGTTCAAGAGTCTTAGAATAGAAGACTGTAAAATTACCATATTCCCTATCCTCCTGTCTACATGCTGATTAATTCAAAGTCTTGATTTTCGCTAGTTATGTAAGTACATATACTAGATCGTTTAGAGAGACTGTGGTCCTGACCGCACATATCAGAGCTCCTACATCGTATATATTTACCTCACATTTCGCATTATTAACGGCCTGGGTTGGTTCGTACACCAGTGGAACGTGCGCGTCAGGGACGCAGCTGAGTTCTCATACGTCAGTCTCATGGTTTTCATAATATAATTTCACGCATAGAGCTGATAAGAGAGCTGTATCAGGTCATTTTCATAGGAGCAAATATATATAATGTTGTCATCGCATGTGGCAAGGCAGCTATTATCCTCGAATGGATTCGACTCTTTGTTCCTGTACCCACACGCAATCTTGCATTCTACGGTTTCCGGGTAGTTTTGGTCGTGAACACGGTCTACTATGCGGCAGCAACCATCACGCAGAACTTAGCTTGCACGCCATACCGATACTCCTGGGACAAGACAATACCCGGAGGGCATTGCATCCAGCTTGCAGAGGTTTATGTCGCATCTGCATCTATCGACATTGTGACGGATATAGTCATCTTCATGCTTCCACAGCAAGTCATTTGGCAACTACAGATGTCGACCAAGAAGAGATTCGGGCTCTCCCTCATATTCGCAGTTGGAATATTGTATGTTGCACGATAATTTTGGCCTTGTCCGAGGTCTTGATCGAAAACTGGTCCTTGGTAATGCTAATATATATCGTGGCATAGCGGCATTCTTTCGGCAATATTTAGGGTAATTGTCTCACTCAACTTCGAAAAGGCAGAAGATGGTACCTACTCAGTTTCAACTGTGGCTTTATGGGCACTTGCAGAGATGACAAGCGTGTTTATCATCGCCTGTGTACCGGCTGTACCGAGAGTCTTTTCGAGCCAGGCTATCCCCAAGGCTGCGTCGCGCCTAGCATCTTGGGTGGGACTTCGTACTTACCAGAGCTCTCGCAAGAGTCCAGACAGCCCTTGGACCCCGCATGGGCCAAGGAGTAATAGCAACAAGTACAGAAAGATCTATGATAGCATCGGCTTACCACTTACGACGTTAAAGGGCAATTCGGTGTGTATAGATTCTGCAGCTGATCCATCTTCAGCTAGTCCTCCTGCTTCTCAAGAAATCAGAATCCTGCGTACTATTGATATTCTACAGGAAGATGAATCTAGCGATGGCCCGGGTCATAGTGTGCAAAACCGGCAACACCCATGGTTGGAAGAAGGGCAGCAAGTATTATAAATAACTGATGATGAGTTCGAAGATTTTTTATCGCTCTTTGTATGAGGAGAAAGGAATAAAGTATGGCGTTTAAAGTAGTGTCATATATTTCTTCGTAAACGAAGATATTAATAAAACTTTTTTTTATAAAAAATATATTTAATTAAATACTAAATAACGTTAGTTTAAAAAAATACCTATTTAAACTTTTAAACTAAAAACATAATAAAAAATATATAGCAAAGACAAACAAGGACTCCATAAGGTTAGACTCGTCCGGATCTACCCGCAGCACACATCCCTCCCCAGGGCATCATGGCATAGGCATCCATACATGACACCCATGATGCAGCGAACACATCATCCTGCAGCCACTCCCCTAGCGACTTGGTCCTGGTTATCTAGGTAGGTAAAACAAGCCAACCATTAGTCAAAACGTTACCGCCTGGATAGATGCATACCAATCACATTAGGGACAGCATACGAGCTGGGCACTTTTCTGCCATCCTGAACTTAGACTGCACACAGCCATCAACGGGGCATGTGTCTTGGGCACTTTGTTAGCTGGCGAGCTGGTTCCACTGTAAGCAGGGGTTAGGGACTGTGGTAAAACTAACGCTTCGAGCAATAATTACATGACATCCAGGGTGATCTGCACGCTGCAGCCAGTGCGCCCGCAAAACTTCCAAAGTGAAGGCATTGTGATGGAAAGCCCGGTGTGGTGATGAAGGAGCTTGGTATAAATGAGTTGGTGGCGTTTCAGCGATTGCGAAGAAGCACGCGGTTATTGTTCTTGTTTCTGATCTTGATGTGGATGCTGAATGTTCTGGGATTGAGTTTCGAGAACAGGTGGACTGGGAACGGGTCGTTGCGTCCATTTTGTCTTCAAACCGAGAGGTATAGTAATTATATCTGGAGGGCGAGAGTTTAGATGGAGGCCTAGACCGCTATCAATTCTCTGTTATTCATGAATTCCTGTGATCCGATCGTACTTACCTAGGGTAGTAGAGGAGTTATATAGACAGAAACCATATGATAGTAGGACGTGAAAAAAGTCTTATACTCATCTCTTGACGTAAGACTGTGACTAACCCGTGTTCTGCCTAGTCTAAAATGAGGAGGTCCAGATATGATTTCTAGCTACGTAGGCACTTAAAGGGGCTACCCACCTCTCACCTCTATGAGACATATTGGCGAATTTAAGAGACTAGAAATACTGACCTCATTGATATGGACAGGTCTAATGCAGTCTTGTAGTCGGGAGACATTCGCTAAAGTGAACGATATTGTAACAAGAAACAGTTTCAAGTCCTAGGCCCAGCCCTCGTTATCCTAAGGTTACTCTGCTATTTCACGTGCTTACTGCTTTTCATTCATGCCCTCTCTGTCAATATAAGGTTAATCGGATCTCTTTAATAACCAAGGTATTAGAGTATAAATACACAGTGGCTCTAATGGGCAATGGAAGTAGAAAGAACTTTGGCTCCTTCACCGCATCGAGATCTTCAGATCTCACGTCCGAGCGCGTCTCTTTCCATTTCGAAGAATACTATCAAACAAGCTAGAACTAAAAACTCTCAGAGTTCGTGGAGAGGCCTGTGAAGGCTCTACCGCGGTGTTCAGAGTCTACATACTTTCTTCTCCTTCTCCTTCCTGTACTGCTGTTCTCTGTTCTCCTTCTTGTCGCTTATTCCTCTCTTGCTCCCCTTTTTTGGCCTCTTCCCTCTCCTCCGCCGATCTATCTTCAGGAATCTGTTCACTTACTGCCATTCTAAAGCGACGACATAGTTCCTTCGAATCAATAACTACCGTTAGGCTATGTGGGAGGCCAACCTCTTTTAGAATTCTCTCGGGTATAAAATCACGAAGACATAACTTGAGTGCTTCGCCATCTGTCGCTTTCCCGTTCTCGTCTCGGAATATCTGCTATTCATCAGAGCGGTTCCTAAAATCCTTTCCAACTTCTGGACACTCACTTTGGTATCCGTTAGGACTGCTGTAGCTTTCCCGGGGCAAATATCCATATCTGCACGCCACACATATATAATTCCAAGGGCCATCTTTTTCTTGGTCGCAAGCGCCATTGTGCGTAGATCTTTCTCGATAGCCTTCCTACGGTTTTCAAGGCGGGTCTTGGGCTTAGGATAGCATGCATATATCTCGGAGAGATCAACGCCAACAACAGTTCGGGTCTCCCCTTTGCTTTTCTCAATATACCACTCGCACTTCTTCTGCAATTTCGATCGACTCTGGGACCATCCAACCTCTACCACTAGGCCTGGAAATTTCAACTCGTTGAAGGTTGGCTTGTCGTTGTTGATCTTATTCTCGTTTGATTCCTCATTGCTTAATTCGTGGTCGCTTGCCTCGCCGTTGTCCCACCCCCCCAGGTTCATGTCGTCTAAGTTCAGGTCATCCTCATAGTATCCGTAAGATAGATCCGGATCCTTCTTGTCACTCTCTTCCTCAACAGAGCTCCGAACAGTAGTACTCCGATGAGAGTAAAGCCTTTCGGCTATAGTTTTGGTGTTTTTGTCCGTGCAGAACGGAGTAGAGCAGTCGCTCTCCCTGCAGCTGGCCCTCCCCCTCTTGATATTGCTCAGTAACTCCTTTATGGGGGTATCTATTTCATCCGACAACCATTCATGGATTTTAGTAGGCATCCGAATTTCAAACTGGTTTGCTCGCTTATTGCCTCTACCCCTGTTATTCAAGGTATAGTCGTAACTAAGGAATATAGTTAGTTGTTATGATACAATAATAAGAACATCATCTTACCGAATACCGTCTCTGAGGAGCGGATTCAAATCGGAATCATCTTTAGCGTCTTGCAGTAATTGCCTATATTCATCGAGATACAGTGTGCAGCCGAATATGTCTTTATTAGCTGGCCGCCAGTCGTTATCGTAATCTATAATCAACTGCTTGGCTTTCTGTACCTTTCGGTCTTTCTCTCTCTTCTTCGATGCGCCACTGCTACCCTTGCGGGTACTGGCTTCCCGCCTGCTGGGGAGTGAAGGCGCCAGGCTGTCGTTCCTCTGAATAGAAGCGGATCTATGCCCTTCTTGCTGTCCACGATCTATGGGCGTGTTCAAAATCTCTGACTCGTTTTCTCCGTCCAACTCCTGCAGGGAGGGTCCTGAGCGACGGCTAAAATGAGCTTCAGCGTGAGAGGAGACTGAGAAAGGGTCATGTGAGATTGTAGAGCTGGACTTAGAGGCCTCACTATTATCCGAGTTTGAGATCATTGAATCTGATGGATTTTCCTGATATACCCCTAATCCAATTGCCACTGGAGAAGGTGAAACAGAATTAGAGAGTCTTCTTGAAGATTTGAGATTGTGCCAATCAAACGGTGTTGATACGCTAAAATGGTGCTTCGACGTCTTGAGTGTCGCCTCCTTCTCTCCTGAGGCTAGTGTCAGCAGACCGAAAAGATTCTTTCGGGTCTTCGGTGTCTTTTGTGTTTCTGGTGCCGCTATTTCCCGGTTGTAAGATGGTGTCGCTGGGCTATCTTGCTGGATTGGACGAGGGGTATGCTGCGGCGATTCCCCGAGGTTGGGTGACTTTGCGGAGAAGAGAGGAGACATATACGAGTACAGTAGTAACGAGTTAAATCTAAGATACTTTAAAAGTAAAAACAATTTCGAAGGCTAGGTAGGAAAGTAGTAGGTAGGTATGATAGTGAAGTGTTGTTACAAAAGCAGTTGTACTGGACTTAGGAATAGCTTTACTCCTAATGTTCTAATAATTGGCTATAGTATCAAAGGCTTTTAAGGAGGGAAAGTTTCCTAGGAAAGCTTTCGAACCTAGCCAGCATTTATATATACACAGAATGTCTCCCTACCCCGCTTAGGTAGTTACGTAAATCCGTGTAACACTATCTCCCTTTTTTTTAAGGCTTGCCCCTGAACCTTGAACTTGCTAGGCTTTAAAATATCTTCTATAGGACTAGGGTTGTTTTAAAGTGCGTTGTCCTGCTAACCTCGGGTTACTAGCACAATAGAAGGTCTTATGTTTTAAGTCTTATGCTTTGTTCTACATAGCCTAGTTGTTTTAAGTAGTACTTAATTGTTAACGCAGTATAAGGTAGTACTTTTTGTATAGCTTATTTAATATAATATTTGATATTATCATAAACTTTATGACACAAATTACATAGGGTAGAAGCCTGTAATTATGTCTATATGTGTGGTATGTGTTAAGTGTAAGTGGTGGTGGCCGAAGGCCGGCGGCGGCGGAAAGCTATTTACGTACGTACACAGCCATGGCCACCAACCACTGCGTGACTAGTGCTTGCACCCCCTACAAGATTGTGTCACTTTAATAATATGTGAGTTTTTAAACTTGATATATTACTATTAAATAAACTGTTAAAATTAATTAAAAAATTAATTTAAAATCAAATTTGAAATAATTTTTTTTTTTAATTTTATAGATAAATTTAAAGTGTCACGTGTTTAACTTTTCGATTCAGACGTGATATAGTAATAGGGGTCCCTAGTGATTGCCAATGGTCTTACCATTTTAACGTCTGGCTAATCTAGTGTAGGAAAAAGACTTAGTTCCACAATCTACCTACCTATATAATGTAATGAACGAGACAGGAAGCATACCCATATAGCAATACAAGTACGAGACGAAATGAGGTGGCCTGGCCGTCAATGTATTCCAACAACCGACATACCCGAATAATCCCTCCCCCACAAGAGTTACATTTTGTATTCGTTTCCAGATTGATGTTCCATCGTATCAAATGCCGGCTTAGCACTAAACCACCCAGCGAGCTCGAATCCAACAGCCCTGTAGGTGAATAGTGCGTCGTCAGCCGATATTTTGACCGTCTCGCCGCCTCGACCAGCGGCGGCGGCGTCAGCGAGCAGCTGCGCCTGGCAGCAGCGCTCGAGGCTCATAAACCAAAAAACGCAGCTTTCGACAGAACCACCGCATGTTAGTAGCCCATGGTTGGAGAGGATTGCGGCCTTCTTAGGGCCTAGAGCTTTAGCTATATGCAACCCCTCTTCCGGCCCTAACACGACACCGCCGAAGCTGTCATAGTGTGCTAGGTCATTATAGAACGCGCACGAATCTTGCGTTGTGATGTCCAGGGTGCGCCCTAGCATCGAAAACGCACGCCCGTAGATCGAGTGGCTATGCGCTATAGCCCTGATGTCGGGTCGTGCCGCGTGAACAGCCGAGTGTATCATATATGCTAGCGGAAAACATCCATACCGTCAACGAAGAGGGACAGGCTTGCAAGGTGCTAGCTAGGAACGTTTGTCGCTTACCGGCTTTATTGAGCAGGCGCACGGGGCCGCCATCAATGATCTCGCCGTTGTGGTCGACGCGGATAAGGTCAGAGGAGCGCAGCATCGTCCAAGCAACGCCAAACGGGTTAACCCAGAAGGTTGTCGGCTCGACCGGGTCGCGGACCTAATAAGGTTTACGGAGTCAGTAATCTTCTCTTGATGAAACTCGGCTCGTTCCACAACACATCAGGGATGTTTATGAGTGATAGGTCAACGGAGTTGGGAGCCGTACTGTGATATGACCGGCAACACTGTTTCTGCTTTAGATGATCATCTTACCCAAAGTTAAACGATGCATTGACAACTTACCCTTCTTCGTAGCCCTGCTTAGCAAAGAGGCGGAAGGCTAGCGTCAGCCGCTCCTTGAGATACTGGCGCTCTTCCAGCGGGTCGTCGAAGGTAGGTGGCCGTGGGAACTCCACTCAGGTAAGTTTTAAGCTATGTAGGGAAGATCATGAGTTCTTGGGGAGCGAGGCCATACCAGTGTTCCTTTATTAGAGATAGCCACCGACGACACGTCCAGTGCGCCATTTGTCGATCGATCAGACATTATTGTATAAACAAGAAATACGCAGATTTGGATGTAGAACGACAATATTATGTTGGAGAATTCAGAGAGCCAGGTTAGAGATTCTTCGGGGTAGAAATACCCGCTTATCAAGCCGTAACCAGTTTCGCATTTTAGGGCTTCCGGTTAGGTTACAAGGTATGTTCCAATTGTAGATATAAATTTAGCTGTTCGGCTGTGCCCCTCAGCGCCGCCCCCATACAGTAGGTGCTCCCGATGGCCTGACCAGCTCACTCTACAATTTGCCATATTACTATGACCAATAGGATACCTTGACAAGCTTCCTATTGCTTTAGCGACCGTTCTCTTTCCGACGTGTCATTCGGCGTTTTATGTCTCACTATACCCCTCTCGTGACTGCCATGCAACCGGACATACTCGCCGACACCCGTTCACATCATCGAATGGACTGGTATTACAGGGCATCAACTTCGCTTTCCAAGGGGCAACACTCAGTAGAACGCTCTTCGATTCTTTTTATATGCAGACATATCTCTGGGCACCACTTGCCATCTCATTGAAGAAGAACTTAATGGTACGGCTAGGTGCTGAAAGCTGGTGATTCTAATAATTCCCTGCCACAGGAACCGCGGGCAAGTGTGGCAAGTAGAAGCGCTGCTCAGTTTATTGAATTTATAGCTTTCAGCACTGAGCTCGAAAGCATAGTAGTGGGCCGGCGCCATGCCCAGAAATATGCTCCTTAAGCTCGTATTCAACATTTCCGATCCCATTTTCATCCCTTGCTTCTGTCGAACTGGATTTACGGAAGTCGAACTCCCAGAATATTAAAGCAAATGTCAGCATCAGCTGGTTTATCGCAAGTGGCTTTCCGATACAGCTGCGTGGACCGTGGCCGAATGGAGAGTAAGGCAATTTCGATTCTGTCATACTTTTCCTCAACCACCGCTTCGGCTTGAATGTAAACGGCTCCTCCCAAAAGTCTGCATGGTGGTGAATGGCATATATCCCCACACCGACCAAGGTACCCTCGGGGAAAAAGTCGTCTCCAATTCGTGCACCCCCCGTTTCTACCTCACGCCAGAATGAAGCTCCGCCTGGTGGCGAGAGCCGTAAAGCTTCGTCGATACAGGCACGTAGGAAAACACATGAGTTGAGTTTCGGGCCTAGGCAAATTTCGTCTTTCGTTACAAATGTTGAGCGGATCTCCTCGATTACTTGCTTGTAATACTCCGGACATGCCGCTAGGTAATGCGAAAGCGCTGACATGGTTGTTGATGTTGTATCGGATCCTATATGTTATGAAAATGATATCTTTAGTATGCTTCAACTTATTATTGCCATCAGAATGAGTGTACCTGCTACCAAAAACGTTGCAGTCTCAGTACTAAGCTCTTTAGTTGTGAGGGGCAAGCCTGTGTCTGGATCCTGACACTGTTGCAAGAACCAGAAAATATCTTTCGATCCATTCTCATCCGCAAGACGCGTTTTGAGCAACCTACGAAGGAATTTCGCGAATGTGTACCCAGCAGTTGTCGAATCTGGGAAAAGTTTACGATCCAGTCGACCAAAGCCAATTCCGGGTGTTTGGAACATAACACTCAAGCGAACATTAGCCTTCTGGATCATTTCCATCACGTACCGGAATTGAGGATTCTGTAATGCGTTGTAATCAACGCCAAAAGCTACTGCTGTCATCGAGTCAAACGTTAAATAACTAACTTTTGTATATGTCAGCGTATACCTCACTGCTAGTTAGTTTTCAGAATTGGTGCAACCGCCGCATCGTACTTACATTGCCGTGTCATGTCAAGAGGCTTCGACCACTCCCCGCCAACCTTAATCTCATTTCGCAGCGTCGCACAAAATCTATGTATTCGAGACACCAAAACTGGCTCAAAAAGCTTCAGGCTTCCCTCCGAGAAGGCTTGGCTGATTACACGGCGACGCCTGCTGTGCTGGGCCTTGTCCGATAGTGTGAGCAAATTCGGTGCCTGCGATGCTAACACATTGTAGCCATCGTATTTCTTGACTGGTGCCCCATGGCCGTATATGTCTGTAATCCAGCCAGTTAGTCACCACGACACTCTAAAGTTGATCCGAGGCGGGAGAGCCTTGACCTTGAAGTGCCCTGGGCGTGTTAATAACGATCCGGTCCGGTCCATAACGAATCCGATCCCCTACTTCATCATTAGGCCTCGGTCGTTCTTTTAGGTAACTTATCCTCCTCACCGTACTTCTGATGACATCTCCAAATGTCCACGTGGATGTCGCCTTTCCATGCGTGGTAGGCGGCATACAGATTGGAGAATTTGGCAAGAAGGGGGCCATTAAACTCCGCTAGAGGGTGGAAGAATATACGATATACAATCACATAAGCGATCTAGAAGAAACCAAGGGTATCAGCGCTTTACCCTACCGGGTGGCGGAACCTTCAGTGGGGTGATCGTACAGATAAAGAACCAACAACTAGTATTGTAGCACCGGCTATCTTCACAAGTGCTTCTAGACCCACGCCAACAGGGAGCAGAGAATTCAGGATTCTAGTATCGAGCATTGTAGCTCACGAGGCGTAAGGTGGTCTAAACCGTGCTAGAATGGTAGGTGTATAAGGATCATCTTGAATTGAATTACCTTTATGAGTGGGGTGGGAAGACCGTCTTATATACATGAACAGGACCTTCATGTTCATTTGTGGCCCCTGAATCCGTAAAATACATGAAGTGACCACCTGCATTTCCAACAAAATGATCGTTCTTAGCAGCGTCTGTGTTACAGGTTTAGCACTAGTTCCGGCAGATGTAAGAGGTTGGCTAGACGAAAACTATATACTCACCAGAACGGTACGTTTTTATCGTCCTTCACACCCTGCCTGTCGAGATTATAAGGTTGCATTTGATATACGATAGGTATAATATTGCGAAAGGGTACCCCTGGCATCTATAGCAGATGAAGTACCTACCGGGCTTCATTGGGCTTTCCTCAACGCCTCATCGGAACACCTAATTTCAACGCTATCTGTCCTGAGTCGACCGCTCTAGGTATGTTACCTCATACCTAACATCATAGACGACTCTCATGAAAGCGAGGTGCTATCGACATCAAGATTGGGAGCCAGTACACCACCATTGAGACCCTATTTGGTTCAGGATTCATCGGGCTCCTTTGGCTTGTAACTCGCCGAATCTTACAATTCTCGGCGAGTATACAACTGACATATGTGGGTAGCATCTTACTCCTCGGCGATCATGACATTGTCATTGCAGCTACGCTAGTGACAGGGATAAAAGTCTCCGATTGTAACGTATACCCCTCAGGTCAGCTGCCCCATCCCATTGAAACCCGTATCCACGAAGCTTGATTCGACAGCAAGGGGCCGTCTCCTCGAAAGCGATAATGGAATATGACACAACAGATAGTTATCTAGTGCTGTTTGAAAGAGTGCAGGTCCGATATACAAGTAGTGACGTATCGAGCCCATATTAATTTTCCCTGGTTGGGACCAATTGACCAGAAATGACAATGATTCGGCCCTAGACAAACTAGAGCCCAGATAGTTATGTACAGAGACAAAGAGACTTCTGTATATGTATCTAGGATAGCCTCACATGGCCTTAAGACCCCCGTGCAACGACAAGAGTTTATTGCCTCCCGCATACTTGGATTGGTGACCTCCTCATGTTGTGGCAGATATACAATCCATTAATCCACTAGACGACTTTGACCGATATGGGAGACGCTCAATTACTTAAACAGACGGGGATTTCGGGCTTCGAGCCTATTGCCAGTAAGTTGATACCATGGTCTCTCATTTCACATGAACTGGTCGGGATGGGAAGAGAGGCCAGTCTCTGATTTGAATTGCTCAGTTATCGGGATGGCCATGCGTCTTCCTGGACGTGTTCGAAGTGAGAAAGATCTCTGGAGGCTTCTCAGTGAGAAGAGAAGCGGCCTATGTGAAGTGCCTAAAGACCGGTTCAATGTCGACGGCTTTCACAGTAGTTCTGGTCAACACGGAACCATCCCTACGAGTAAAGGTTACTTTATTGAAGACCTTCACGTGCAAGAGTTCGATCCGTCAGTCTTCAAAATGACCAAAAAAGAGCTCGAGAGACTAGACCCCTCTCAGCGTCAACTTCTGCAGGCGGCTTACGAATGTCTGGAGAACGCCGGGGTGCCTGCTTGGCAAGGGAGCAAACTTGGATGTTATATCGGCTGTTTTGGGGAAGATTGGCAGGACTTGAATGCGAAAGAGACTCAACACCGGGGTGGTGGCTATCGTGCCACCGGCTACGCAGACTTTACGCTTGCGAATCGCATCTCATACGAACTTGACCTGCGCGGCCCAAGGTAGGTCTTCCTTAAACAAGCCCAGTAATATTCTCACAGCTGGATCCAGTATGACTGTCAAAACGGCATGCTCCTCCTCCCTTGTATGTCTCGATCTCGCGTGTGCAGCCATACAGCGTGGGGAGTGCGATGGTGCTTTAGTAGGAGGCGTTAGCTTGATTTTCTCTCCTACGATGTGGATCGCTCTCAACGAACAAGGGCTTCTTTCACCTACAGGACAGTGTCGGACATTTGACGCATCAGCAGATGGATATGCTCGAGGCGAGGCTATCAATATGATTTTGGTAAAAAAGGTAGAAGATGCAGTACACGACGGCGATCCCATACATGCTATTATCCGTGGCACGGGTGTTAATATGGACGGCCAGACACCAACAATGCTTATCCCAAGCCCGTCATCTCAAGCAGCATTGATCAAGAGAACTTACGAGGCAGCAGGAATCAGTAACTTGTCCGAAACCGCCATATTTGAGACCCATGGGACCGGTACTGCAGCTGGAGACCCTCTTGAGGCCGAGGCCGTCGCCGAATGTTTCGGTGATAAGGGAGTGATCATTACATCCGTGAGACAAACAATTTCTTTATAGCAATGTGATATTTCATGTTTCTAATTACAACGGCTTCCGGCTAGATCAAACCTAATATTGGACACTCTGAGGGCGCAGCAGGCCTCAGTAGTCTCATCAAGTGTGTTGTCGCTCTTAAGCACCGTTTGGTGCTCCCAAATATCAATTTCGAAACACCTAATCCAAATAGTACGTCAGGTATCTACTCTTAACTATGTATATCGACTTACAAATTCTAGTTCCATTTGAGAGATTCAAGCTTCATGTCCCTACGGAAGTTGAGTCTTGGCCTGAAGGTCGTGCTGAAAGGATTTCAATCAATAGTTTTGGTATTGGAGGTACAAACGCTCATGTATGTGCTTTTCCTCTTAATATCGAAATTCATTCATCCTAGACGTGATGATTCAAACAAAAAACATCAGCTGAGAGCACCTATTAGCTGATTTATATTGACTATAGATTAGGTCATACTGGAATCTCCTTCTCAGTTTGGTATAAGCGGTCCGCCCCCTATCAACCTGATCAACCTGGTTCCTGGCAAGAATAGCCCTAGCAATTTACTTCTCTTCTCGGCCTATAGTCCCCTCTCTCTTAAAAATCAGATCCTCTCAACCCAGGAATACACTAAAACGAGCGGAGTGTCAATGCACGACCTAGCCTACTCCCTGTCGAATAGGCGAGAGAAACGTCCTCATCGTGCGTATGCTGTAGCGTCAGACGCCTCATCATGGCAGGTATCACCAACGCAAGAGGCTCCTCAATCGCCAACCCGTATATTCTGGGTATTCACCGGGCAGGGTGCCCAATGGCCTCGAATGGGTGCTGACCTTCTTGATACAAACGACACCTTCCGAAACTCCATTCGCAAACTCGACAGATTCTTAGCTACCGTAGCTACACCTCCTCCAAGGAGAATTGAAGGTAAGTATATTAGAGTCCAACATGATAAACAGAAAAGCGTGCCAATTCTCATATACTATTAGATGAGCTACGAAAAGACAGCGATACAAGTCGTGTTCACGAGGCCGAGATGGGCCATACCTTGTCCCTCGCTCTTCAAATTGGTCTTATTGATGTCTTTAAATCCTGGAATATCTCACCCAGCACTGTTATCGGCCATTCATCGGGCGAAATGGCTGCCGCCTATGCCTGTGGTGCCATATCGGCTGAAAATGCCATAGCGGCCGCGTTATTTCGTAGCTCACTAACGGGATCACTGAATCGTTCAGGGTCTATGGCAGCTATTGGTCTGGGTCGAGAGAAAGTCTTTCCCTATCTCGAGCCAGGAGTTACAATTGCCTGCGAAAATAGCCAATCCAGTGTTACGATATCGGGTGATACTAAAGCCGTCGAGAAAGTCGTCCAAACAATTTGTTCAACTCGTCCCGATGTTTTCACTCGCCGTATACAAGTACAGAAGGCTTATCACTCTCGTAAGTTAACATTCCCCCTCATAACCCACGTCAGAAGGATGGAGATATATGCGAAGTCAGCACAAGAAATATTATATTTATTCAGGATAACCAGAAGGAAAAGCTATGAGGACATAAGTAAGGTCTAGGGGAACTAGCAGTTTATACGCAGAAGATAGAGCGTACCTATTTCCACACCTAACCAATGCTAAATGCTCGGGGGCTAACTAAAGGCCCTAATAAGATCACATGTGGGAATATGGGCCGGCGTACGAGAAGCACTTACGACCATACTTGCCAGATCTCACTCTCGAGCCCCAAATCCCATTTTATTCTTCCGTTACAGGGGATAAGTTAGTTGGTGCCGGGACTCTTGGTGCAGCATACTGGCGACGCAACATGGAAAGTCCAGTGCTTTTCAATTCGGCTCTCCGGTCCGCGCTGCGGAACGAAAGCGACAATAACACGGTGCTAATCGAAATTGGACCACATCCTGCCCTGGGCGGTCCAATTCGACAAATATTAAGCGATGTTGGTCGAACCGACTCCCATATCGGAACTTTATCGCGCGGGCGCAGTTGTCATGAGAGCATGCTTCACCTTGCTGGAAAGCTGTTTCAGAATGGCGTCCCCATGAACCACTCTTTCATATGTCCCCCGGGGTGCTATGTCAAAGACCTCCCGCCATACGCCTGGAATCGAGATACTACCTATTGGGCCGAAAGCCGCCTCGCACATGAATGGAGATTCCGTCAATACCCTCCTCATGAGCTCCTCGGAAGCAGGGTGGTTGAGAGTGGGAATGAACCCTCCTGGAGGAATATTATTTCGCTAGAGAATATAGAGTGGCTGAGTGGACACCAAATAAGTGGCAAAATAGTGTTCCCTGCTTCTGGCTATATTGCAATGATCGGGGAAGCGCTTCGACAACTACATGGGAAAGCAGCTTATACCGTACAGAATGTTCGCATCACCTCAGCGCTATTATTAGAAGTTGACGCGCCAACGGAGGTGATAACGAGTCTTCATCATACGCAGGGAGAAAAGTCCAAGGAAGCACCCTGGTACACTTTCACTATTAGTTCCCATAATGGCGGCGGATGGATAAGCAACTGTACCGGTGAGACGAGATCCTCAACCGGGGATGTGTTCGCTATCCCAATACCCTTTACGATGCAAGGTCCCTTTCCGAGAAAAGTGAGCGCCAACAACTGGTATAGGAATCTCCGTCGTGTCAAAATGGACTATACTGGCTTGTTCAAGGGTCTGGGTTCGATTACGTCCGCAACGACTACTAATAACGCCACGGCCGAAGTAGTAGTTCCGAAGATGGACAAGTTAAGTGTTGGAAATCCTTATGCGGTTCATCCTTCTACAATGGATAAATGCTTTCAAGTCTTCACAGTTGCCTGCTATCGCGGACTCGGGCGTAATATGGATAGAAGCGCTGTACCGACATTCATCGAGGAGATGACGATCTCTCCGAGCAACTCGAATCTAGAGGTAACAGCTAATGTTCCCACAACCAAAAGTGGCTCCTTTAAGGGCGACCTACTTGCACAAAGCTTCGGGAAGCCATGCCTCTATCTCAAAGGGTTCGAGGCATCCGTTCTCGCAGATGACAGCAAGATGGCAAATCACCCCATAATCTCCCATTTCCAGTGGCACATAAGCAGTGACTTTGCCGACTTCCGCAGCTATATGTATTCCCAACAAGATTGCCCCAGAGAGTGGCCGCTTCTCGAGGAGCTTGTCTTACTTTGCGTATTCGACCATCAGCAAAATATCAGTTTGAGCAGCACTACACCACCGCACTTGACCAGCTTCACGAAATGGATGCGTGCCTACACAGGAAAGTACCTTTCAGGTACTAACAAATTCTTGTCACACCGCCCACATTTGGGGCAACTGGATGACGAATCAAGAAATGCCCGGATACAAGATATTATAGCCGATCTGTTAGAGTCGCCGTGGTCCATGTTTTCTACAGCTATCTACAGACTTTTCCAAGCAGCGTCGTCTATATTCGCAGGCGAGACTCATCCTGTCGGGGTGCTTCTTGAGGACAACCTCCTTTCCCAGATTTATATAGCTGGAGATACTATTAAGTTCGGTACCGCATTAAATATTATTGGCACTACAAACCCCCTTCTTCGGGTACTAGAAGTTGGTGCAGGTACAGGAGGCACCACAGTCAAATGTCTTGCGGCATTAACATCACCCTTTGGAGAGCGCCTGTACTCAAGTTACACCTACACGGATATCTCATCGGGCTTTATGAACGCTGCCAAGGAAAGATTTGGACAACACGACAGAATTGAATACGCGGTTCTAGATATAACAAAGGATCCACTGCAACAAGGGTATCATGCAAGCAGCTATGATCTCATCATCTGCTCAAATGTAGGCTTAATACAAGAGGTGCGTTCTTTGGAAGCCTGCTGACTATGGACCTAGGTTCTGCATGCAACCCCTTGTCTCCGAACAAGTCTACGTCATGTGCACCAATTGCTGAGCCAGGGTGGCAGAATCTTTTTGGAGGAGCTCTGTCCAGGTTCGTGACGACAAGACAGATTCCTCTTTTCAAGGCTAACGTGATGTCAACTAGAGGCAAATTTCATCGACTACATATATGTGGGTTTAACAACTGTAGGAATTAGAGGCTGCGTACTGAAACCTGACCATATAGGGCTTCCTCCCAGGTTGGTGGCTCGATACCAAAGACGGACGTGCCGAACAACCATATGTGGCTCCTGAACGCTGGACCGAGGAACTCGTTAGCGCGGGCTTCCAAACCCCTGAAGCCGTAGTCTTCGACAGACAACCCCCCTACCAACTCAGTGCAGGTATTCTGGCTTCACGCGACTCATCGAATGAAAATCCTTCAAGCGTGACTTTGCTCTCTTACACGCCTGAAGCACCTTTGATTCAGGAAATAAGGACATATCTTGAAACACGACAGGTCGCTGTGGATGTTTGTATCTTTGGCCAGGCCTTAAGACCCCACCAGCCCGTCATTTCGCTCCTGGACCTACAAGAACCAACTTTACACAGCTTTTCCAAAGATTCATTTGATACCATGATGAACTATCTGAAGTCCCATAAAACGTGCATAATCTGGGCTATGCCGATATCACAAATAGATTGTGAAGATCCAAGGGCGGCAATGATGCTAGGTTTATCCAGAACAGCCCGTAACGAGCTCTCACTTCACCTACTCACCGTCGAGACAGATAGTGTCACACCACATCAAATCGTAGTCGAAGCCTTGTTCAAGATCTTGACGAAGGCTATCCGTCTGGATTACAATGTGTCGGCTCCTGTTGGTCCCGACTATGAATATGCCATCAAAGACGGCGAAGTACTCATCCCTCGGCTTCACTGGCAAACTGTGGATGAAGCTACTGCTGCATTATACCAAAAACAAGAGAAGCCGGATACCGATTTGATGCGATTAGAAGTCAAGACACCGGGCTTGCTGAAAAGTATATACTGGGTTAGAGATAAGATGACCGATCTCGCGGACAACGCTGTGTTTATCGAGAACAAGGCAGTTGGTTTGAATTTCCGGGTAAGTATCCAGATATATTGTTTCCTTTCAGCATACGACCCGAAGACCTGACGTATCTTCCAGGATGTGCTCATCGCCATGAATATGCTTGACAATAGCACCTCTGAAATTGGCTTAGAAGGAAGCGGCATCGTCAGGGCCGTCGGAGCAGGGGTCCATGGCCTTGCTATCGGCGATCGTGTCATGTACATGTCAGACGGCTGCTTCGCGACACATTTGACTGTTCCCGCGGCTCTGTGTGTCAAGATGGACGAATCATTAACTTTTAAGCAAGCAGCAGCAATACCGTGCGTTTATGCAACGGCTCTCATGGCGCTCGTGGACAAAGCAAATCTACAACGAGGACAGGTGAAAACTCATTCTAGTTTTCGTGTTTTTCGTCAGACTAACTAGTTCAATGTGCACAGTCTGTTCTCATTCAATCAGCTTGTGGTGGGGTTGGGCTGGCTGCAATCCAAATCGCCCAGATGATAGGCGCGGACGTGAGTGTCTCCCTCCACGTATTTATCTGCACATATAGAGCACTTTAACGGAAAGCTAATAAAATGTCTAGATCTACTGCACGGCGGGTAGTAGTGCCAAAACCCAATACCTTTCGGAGCACTATGGTATAAACCGATCCCGCATTTTTAATTCCAGGGATTCTTCGTTTCTCCCAGCCATCATGGAGGCAACAAACGGTCAGGGAGTTGACGTTGTGCTCAACTCGCTCTCCGGCGAACTTCTCCATGCCTCGTGGAAGTGCGTCGCAAGATTCGGCACTATGATTGAAATTGGCAAAAGGGACTTCCGCCGGCGTGCTAAATTATCTATGGAGGACTTCGAACAAAACCGCACGTTCATCGGTCTCGATCTATGGGAAATATCAAAACTTCAGCCAGACAAAGCTGCTAGGTGAGTCGTGAAGGGCCTGTCTCTATCCCTAGCTAGCTGCGATATGCATCTTTCTAGCCGATACTGCTATTATAGCTAACGCTTCGAGTGCTTGGTCTAGATTGATCGAACGTTGTGTTAAGCTTATACAAGCTGGCCTTATCAGAGGCCCGGTAATCGCAGGAGTCTATCAAGCTCTCGAGATACAGGCCGCTATTCGTACGATGCAGGCCGCGCAGCATATAGGCAAGCTCATCATCACCCTCCCTGATAATCCTCAAACTTTGGAAGCAAAGGTTTGTAGTCGGGCTCCTGTATTCCGCCAAGATTGTTGTTACTTGCTTGTTGGCGGACTAGGCGGACTTGGTCGAGCAGTAGCCACATGGATGGCTGAGAACGGAGCGGGTGAATTGATCTTCGTTTCAAGAACGGCAAGAGGTCAGAAGGCGCAGGAGTTCATCGATGAGCTCCGCTCACAAGGTTGTCATGCTCACCTTGTTGCTGGCGATGTGAGCAATCCAGTTGATGTGCAAAGGGCGATGAGAAGCGGAACGCGACCCCTAGTTGGGATCATTAATATGGCCATGGTCTTGAAGGTAAGTACATCTGGTTAGCATAACGAGGTTAGCACCGTTACCTAACGTACATAAAATCTAGGATATAGCCTTGAGCGAGATGACTCTATCAGACTGGGACGCCGCGGTAAAGCCCAAGGTTACTGGGACTTGGAATCTCCATCACACAGCTCCGGCTGATTTGGACTTCTTCATTTTATTTTCTTCTTACAGCGGCATTGTCGGACATTGGGGACAAGCCAATTATGCTGCAGCCAACACCTTTCTCGACTCTTTCGTCCGCTATCGACGGCGAAGTGGTCTCGCAGCATCAGTTATCGATATCGGCGTAATGGGCGACGTCGGTTTCGTCTCAAGCGATACCCGAGTCCTGCAGCAGTTTGAGAGGTCGGGTATGCAAATTCTGCGGGAAAAGGATCTACTGGATGCAATAGGTCTGGCGATCCAGGACTCCAGGCCAAAAAGAATAGAGCAGGAAAGGGCCAAAGAGGATCAACAGGGCGGTCAGCTTGTTTTAGGGGTGTTGGCGGCGACTGCGATATCATCGGCCTCCACTCGACTGGCTTGGAAGCGGGATGCTCGGATGGCCATCTACCATAACCTGAACGAAGCGACCGAGACTATAATGAGTGGCCAGACAACAACGAAGAAGAGCCTGAAGGAACTTCTGTCAATGTCGGGGCATGTTGCCGAAGGCGGTAGAGGAGAGCTAGTGGCCAAGGCCATCGCTGAGGCTCTTGAGAGCTTTCTGATCAAGGAAACGGGTAGTATCCAGGTAGATGCGCCGCTTTCGAGTCTTCGGATGGACTCGCTCGTAGCGATAGAGCTTCGGAACTGGATCCGACAGCAGACGGCCGTCGATGTTAGTGTATTCACCATTACACAAGCACCATCGCTGCTAAGCTTAGGGGAGTATGTTTGCCAGGAGGTAGAGCGTGCCGTTGGTGTTGCCGTTGCGTAAGGATTTGTATTTGACAAAGGACATACAACTAAAATATAGAGCACGGCGAAGGTCGCATAATAGTAGCAATGCGATTATGTGACAGCATCTGCTCTATGGTGGTAATTTCTTGTCCACCCCGAACTACATTTTGACTGGGTAAAAGTCTTGGTATACCTAAGTAGGTAGGTTACGCAGTAGCATCTGCCCTACCGGCACTTTGCCGGGTGGGTGGACACAGCGGGCACTAAGCCAAGTTAGTGGGCATTAGGGGTGAAATCAGGGGTCCCTTAGCCGCATACGAAGCTAGCACCCCCAGCTGCCCGGCTTACCTAGCCAGAGACGGTCGGCAAACAAACCGAAACATTTCGCGACCTCGAATTCCTCACAAATGACCATGTCCTCGACAACCGGATTAAGCAGAACACGATCGATTCGACGGCCCGCGGCCAATGCGAATGAACAGACCCCAAACAAGCCTCTTCACGGCCGAAATGATTCGAGGAACGTGTCTCCGAGTCGGCTGCCTATGAGGCCCCCGACAACAACAGCGCCCACGACGTCACGGACGAGAGCACCGAGCGGGTTGACTTCTAGGCAGGTCTCAGGTGGCTCGTCGACCAAGACGTCATCCAGACCGGCCGGGAATACAAATGGCGCGCCCGCAGCTGTGAAACCGTTGGGCAGAGCTCAATCGGTACGTCAACCACCGCCCAAAACAACGACACCCACCACCACCACCATAAGTCGGTCAGCCAGCACAGCAGTAACGAGACCGAGATCCTCGGCGAGTGCTACCTCCGCCACGGCGCAGAGAGAGCGCCACATAGGCCATGCCAGGGCAAAATCCACCATCACATCCCTCACAGCCGCGACCACGCTCCGTCCACTATCCCACGCGCCGTCGAGGACGAACCCGAGCCCAGCGCCGTCCACCGCCTCGTCCACAAGCACAACCACACAGACCACATCCATCTCATCAAGCAGGGTGCAAACGCGCTCGCAAACAAAGCACGCACGCGTGCCCTCGCAGCCACAACCCACCGCGCCCTCGGCCCTCGCCGCGCGCCGACCCGCCTTCAACACGAACCAGCAGCACTACAGCCCCGCGAAGGGCGTCGCGCCGAAGCCCTTAACATCGACCTTCCTCGCGCCCCCGTCACCATCCAAGCAGCCCGTCAACGTCGCCCTAACGGCCGAGACGAGCCGTCTGCAGACCGAGCTCCTGCAACTCTCCCTCCTGCACCGCGAGGCGCACGGAGTCACGACGGCCTGGCACGCGAGCGCGCGGTCCAAGCTCGGGACGCGCTTTAAGAAGCTCGCGGCCGCGGACCGGGCGCTGCGGGACGTCGAGCGAGAGGGGGCCGAGGCAAAGGGATTGCGGGATCTGATTCGCTGGGGGCGCGCCGGGCCCGAGAACGAAGATGGAAGAACTGGTGGGGATATGAGAAATCGTGCCCGCGAGAGATTACCCCTCGACGAGAAGATCCAGCTCCTCGACCAAGTCCTCAACGGCGTCTGGGCCCTCGGCGAGCCGAGCGGACGGTACCAGCGGGCCGTGTCTGCCTTTGAAGGCTGGGCGCTCCGAGTCGCCGAGATCAGGGCGGCACAGCGAGGTGGCGACATCGACGCGCTTTTGGCCCGTGGCGGAGAAGGAGACGAGGAAGAGGAACTTTGCATCTTCGCCAGCGACCTCGACGCCAGCGCCTGGAAGCGCGACCACGCTGGTCTTGTGCG
Source organism: Xylaria telfairii (assembly GCA_022495065.1). NCBI lineage: Eukaryota > Fungi > Ascomycota > Sordariomycetes > Xylariales > Xylariaceae > Xylaria > Xylaria telfairii. The sequence goes on along the minus strand of MU383961.1, from coordinate 106,566 downwards.
CATACTCGAAGGGTGGCGGCGGACGCTCGCCCAGCTCGGGCACGTCGAGGACGGGGCAGTGGAAGAAGGGAGCACGCCGCTCTCCGGCCTCGCGCGCACGCTGCGCGGCTGTCGCAGCCTGGTCCACGACATGCTCGCCGAGCTAGGCGCCATGGAGCAGATCGAGCGGGACGCCCTCGCGGCCGAGGAGGCCTGGATGGAGCAGATGGAGGCGAGGTTACGCGCCGAGGAACAAGAGGAAGAAAAAGCTGGTTCCAGACGTCGTAAGAAGGAGGATGTCCCGCCTTGGAAATCACTTGTCTTGTAGTAGTAGGTTAAGCGCGATGTTGGCGCTGAGTGTAGTTGATAATTAGTATAATACCCCTTGAAATAAGAAAGGTTGGGAGAATACCCTGATTGACGCCTTTGTGGTCCGCATATATCACGGAATGGAGTGACCTTCCTTCCATATATATTTCCCCGAATATAAAACACTGGTGGTAAATTACATGCGGGAGATTGGCTTAATCATTATTCCCGCAAGTTCTACAATTAAGTTGTTGTTCTACATTTCCGTGATAGGTGTGAATTCCTCTCACTTACTCGCAGGATATCATAGTCGATGCCTTGGTATAAACTTGTATGATAGCAAGCAGGGTGACTCGAACGGAACAGAAAACGGTGAAGACATCATATTCTCTTCACTAATTAATATTCAACAGAGCAAGCCATGCTTAGAATATGATTAGGGCTTAAGGACATACATGTGCTATCTTGCACCATCACAGAAGCTGGTAAATACAATATTGATTCAATCATCTTTCAGATAGTAAATACATTCCTGTGTCAACGCCAAACTATTTAGTGATAATTCAACTCGGGGTTCGCCCTGAAATTGCATCGACACCGACACTCGGGGACGGGACACTCGACGTGTCGTGCGAACCACTGGCGCGCGTGGTCGAGGTGCAGGACGTGGTCGCACTTCAGGCAGAAGGTCGGGAACTTGGCCGCGAGGCGGACGTGCGGGTCGAGGGAGAGCTCAGGCTTGTCGGAGCGCGGGATGCCCACGACCTCGAGGCAGACGACGCACCGCGGGAGGTGGCGGCCGCAGCTCGGGCAGCTGACGCCGGCATTGATGCTTGTTGCCGTCAGGTGGTTAGAGGCGTGGCCCTGCGTCTGGGGCTGGGCCGTCGATGCGGGTGGGATGCCCATGCTAGAGCCGCCGGCCGCGCCGATCTTGGAGGCGAGCTCGTACTCGGCGTCGCAGTACACGCATCGCAATGCGATCTGACGCGACGGCGGCGTGATCGTGGGGACGCCGTGGTGCTTGCTCTTCTTGGTGCTCTCTACCTCGAACTTGGTGCGCTGAAGGAACGCCTTGTGTCGTTGCAGATACGCCCTATAGGCGTTGCGCCAGACGAGGCAGCGGTAATCGTCAATATATCGTGGAGAGCAGATAGACAGCACGAGTGTGGCCGTCTGGACGTCATTAAATTTCTCGATGTATTTGGCAAATATGTCAACGAGGTTGTCTGTTATGCCGGTTAGTACGATGGCCTCGATATCGCCTGTTTCTATAGCCCTCTTCAGTTCATTGTCAAGCCATCGTGTAAGCTTGTCGTCGTCAAAGTTTCGGAGAGCTATGTAAGTACGTTCCCGCAGTGGTAGCGATTCTTGGTTCGCGATAGTCTCCCAGTTATTAGTTGCAATCAGCGACGAAATAGCTCGAAGGTACGGGTCTGTCTTAGAAGCGACGGCATCATCAAAATCTAGTTGCTCTTTGGCTAGGTTTTTATCGCCTCTGCTGACGAGTTGAAGAGCGAGAGACACGAATAGAAGCTCTGGATACTCCGCGCTTGCTGTCTTGAGGATGCTGACAGCTTCTGTGTAATCGCCTTCAAAAAGTGCGTGTGCCGCCCTTCTTGTGAACGATGATGAGTTCTTTTCTGATACTGCGACTTTCGAGTAATCCTCGTGTTCTGATTCCAAAGATTTTTTCTCCCATTCGCAAACGCGTAGGGCTGCTTCCCTCCGCGCTGGTCTCTTCGTATCTAATCTGCCGTAGGTTGATTCTCCTGTCTTGATGCTCGATAATTTCTGCAACCCGCGGTCCCACGTTGCATCATCTGGCAATGCCAATCCGTGGCTTAGCCTAGACGCTCCTTGATGACCTATGTTGCAAGTTAAACTCGTGATTCTAAGAAAGATCAGACATATTTAACTAACCCAAATCTTTGGTCCATATCGGTATAACCCCGAGAAAGCTATAATCGATCCCCTGAGCTACCATTCCATCTTCGTAAGCAGCGCTCGAGGCCCCTGGATAAATGTGTCAACTTTTGTCTAACAGAATGAAATAAAGGATACGTACTGGCCACCCAGATCCACAAATTCTTTAACCAGGGGTCGTCAGATACAATATTTATATTAGCGAGATAATCGAATAGATATTTTTCTTTCGAGCGAAGTAGCATAACATGATCTAGGATGACCTGTGCTGCTTTCGGAAACCCCTTCGTATTAAGTGTAGTTGCAAGAAGGTTCTCATGTGTTTGTCGATTTGATACTGGGCCGATGCTACTCTCTACAGCATTTGGTGGTGTTTGGCCTGGGTTGTCACCAAGCGTGGCGTTTTGCCGATCACCGCCTGATGATTCTTGATATCTGCTCATATTCTGCGATAGCTTTCTTAAGGCAAGAATTTTCCCAGACGTGATAGTCGCCTCGGTAAATGACTGTGGAAGATTGTACTTGGCCTCAAAATCCGAAATAGTATCCACTTCCGGTGGGGATGATTCCAACACCTGCGAAGCAATGGTTGCAACTGGGATCTTTTCATCCCCGAATAAAGGTATATCTTTGACAGTGTCATCGAACAGAAGCGACCCCATCACCTCTGGGTGCTGAGAAGTGTCGAATCGCATCAGACTATGGTAACTGGTGCCCTCTTGTCTAGTTGTCAGCACTGTTTAGTCCGTATAATAGAACGACAAAATTATACCTTCAAGTCCACGGTATGGCGCTTGCCACGGCACCATTTTATATACGTGATCCGATGTATAAGACGGCTTTTCTAAAATTTCGTAGGCCCCGCTGGCACGCAGTACTAATGCTCGAGGGGTCACTATGGGCGAGTCTAGCGTAACCCAGTCAAAAGAAACGATTTGATCATGTTTGGGATCCCCTTTCGCAAATGCCATATCTAGCTCGTAGGATTTTCTTGCTTCTAGCAGTTCAGGACTTTTCTCGTAGTGGTGGTCCCTAGAAACGAACTCTTTCGTCGTCTCCAGAACCCGTAGCTGTCCAGTCCGAGAGAGTACGGCTAACAAGCCACGATGGTCGCGGCAAAATCGTATCGAACGAACGAGAGAGCCTCTATCAGGGGCATTGCTCAGGTTTATGTCGATTGCCGTCTCCAAATTGAGGGCGGCACCCCAGGGTAAGCCATCTGTATCTGCAGCATCAAGATAAGCGGGCGATGATGAATGCCTTACAGTTGCCCGGCGGTCCCATATGACAATGCCGGGCCGGTCCAGTGAGGAAGAGGCAAAATAGTTAGAGTCTGCATAATCGATAGCCAAATTATTATTACATTTCGTGTGATAGGTGATTACAGCACCATTGGGGTCTTAATCTCGTCAGCTCAATATACATAACAGGAGATGAGCGGTAGAGGTACCTCTAAGGTCGTAGATTCGGATGCCCTGGTTCCTAATGCCAACAGCAAGTGTCTGTGGGCTATCTTCAAAGAACCTTGTACTGGACACGGTAGTAGAAGGTTCAAAGCGATACACTGCTTCACCTAGGATAGAACCATCTAGCGACGGCCAGGGCGCATTCGGTTTACTGTCGGCGAGACGGTTGATGTCCCAAACCTGGAGACACTGGTCATTCCGGACGCGCTCTAAACCAACAGCCAGCAGAGTGCCTGTATTGAAGGCGATAGCCTGGCAAAAGCGGGTGAATTTCAAACGCTGCTCCAGATAATGGTTCGTGGTATCATTGAGGTTAATGATGTTGATAGTACCCGAGGCAGTGCCAATGGCGACCAGTCCAGGGTAACCAGGCGACCAGTCGTAGGTGCTTAGGGGAGGTATGTCGTCGAGCTTGGCGACCCTCTCAAAGTCGAACCTGCCACGCCGCGCATGTCCGGTGGGCTTGTAGAGCTGAACTATGCGGTGCTGCAGGTTGACGTGTAAGAAGTTGTCGTTGCGTGGATTCGGGGACCACTTGATGAGGCCAGGTTCAGGCCGGTCCAACAGCTTAGAGTTGGAATATTGAGCCATGTTTCGATGAACCCTATAGCCCCCAGAAATGAACACCACCAAACACCAAACAATCCGGCTATTTGAGACGGTAGCGACTGTGTCTGTTCATTTGCGAATTGTGTACTTAATGAGATGGCGCTCAGATGGATGAGCTGAGATGATGCGTGCCCGTCGGCCCGGAGGTGTCAGTCAGATAGTTGATGAACTTGTCATCGTTCCAGGCCGTAGCTCGCAATAAGACACCTATACAGTAGTCTAAATCATTCTGAACCGGCGTGGGGGAACTCCAAAGTCGCAAGCCTGCCTCGCTGGCTCACTTATCCGTCCTGTCAGGATGAGATGCTCCTAGTAGTAGGTAGCCCAGTCTACCCTCTCTGTACATATACAAGTGTTCATGGGCGCTCTTTGGCGGCCCCACCCATACTAGCTCCATTGGCCAATCACTGTACCCTATCGAAAGCTCCCCTTGGCTCCTTGCCACCTTTCGCAAATACAACACCAACACAACCCGTATAAAATTCATCAACTACATTGTTTAATCGATTACGGGACGGCCTGCATAGCACCAACATGAACACCAAGAGGAAATACTCCAGGTTTGGCGCCGAAAATTCGGCTGCCGACGAGACAGGCGAATATGCGCCGAGTCACCATAGTTCGAAGTACAACGCAAAGAAGGGCCCTTCCAAAGAGAGGCCCACCAGCATCAACTGGCTGAAGAAACGAGCGAGGACGATAGAGAGGCGGCTGAATCGCGAGGATAGCCTGCCGGCCAACGTAAAACATGACCTCGAGAAGGAGCTGGATCACCACAAGCACAAGCTTGGTGATATCGCCGACGCGAAGAAGAGGAGCGCCATGATCAAGAAGTACCACATGATTCGCTTTTTCGGTGAGTCATAGACCGACACTCCATACCTATACTGCAGATTTGATCAGCCAACTTCTAAACCGCCACATTTGCAGAGCGTAAGAAAGCCGACCGACTGGCAAAGCAGATTCGTACGCAGCTCGGGACTATAACCGACGAGGGAGAGAGGCAAAAGCTCCAGGCTGGCCTGCACATTGCCGAGGTTGATTCCCTATACGCAAAGTACTTCCCATATCGAGAGCGCTACGTCAGCCTGTACCCCGTAACATCAGTCTCGCATAAAGGGCCCAAAACCGAAGACACAAGCGCAGCAGCACGATCCTTATATACCGAGAGGCCGCCTTTATGGGAGACAATAGAAAAAGAGGCCAAGAATGGCATTCGAAGACTCATACATATACAGGAGCGCAAGTCGGCCGTAGACTCGAAGGGTAAACCGTCTCAAAAACAGCCCTCGAAGCATTCTTCTGCGATGGATGTGGATCAACCCGAGGTCAGAAATTCTTCTACGGTAGAATCGACGGATCACCATAAAGCCAGGGGCAAACACCAGCAGCCACCAGAATCCCCAGACTCGGGCGGCGATGATGAGAGCGACGGAGGTTTCTTCGAGGAGGGGTAAAGAAAGAGAATGAAAGAAAGGAAAGGAAAAGGCAAAAGGTGTAGGTGCTGTGCCCGGCAAGCAAACAAATGATACCCAGAATTTCTATGCAATATTGTGACTCTCGAAACCAACGTGAGTTCGGTTTGTCTTTTAAAGGCCTCTAACCTGGATAGAGTCTCTTATTTCGTGCATGCTACCCGGTACTTCACCATTTATTTATAGTACCTGAGTAGCTTTTCTTTCACTACGGGTATACGTACATACCTAATCAGGGTAATTGTTACAAACGTGGGTTTGTGCAATCGGTTGCCCTACAACAGCCTGTGCTGTCTACTTACCTCCCTAGGTACCGAAGTACTGTGATACTAATATTGGATGCGCATGCAGTCATGCGCCTCCCTTGGGTACTCGCATGGCAGGCAGCGTGGTCTGGCTGGCGTTGCACCAACAACCTATACCATGAAATCCCATTGGAGACTCCGAGCTGTTAGGCTGTTTGGTTGTTGACGTTTTTCCACTACAGCAACCGACCCCACCCTCCTACACACCTAGTAGACTTCAAGTTCTATAAGACCTATGTTCTCTTTGCTTCATCCACGCACAATAGCAAACATAAGCTCCGACACCTTTAAAGTGTACTGCGCATTGTCTTCAAGTTCCCAGTGGGCTCTATACCGGTATAACGCAAAGTAGGGCCCGACCATGGCTGCCGCAAGCGAAAATGTGTCCTCGACGACGTACGATTTAATCGGGACCTGGATCGGCCAACAACGACAAGCGCCCGCGCCACTGACAGACAAGCTGCGAAGTGCTCTTCTCGGTCTCGAATATGCTCTAAAGGTCGACTCTGTGTCTCTGTCAGAGCCTGAGATGGGAGATTTCAACTGGGTCGGACATCTTCAAGGCAAGTTTCCCGCCATGATTCATTCCCCTTCAAACACTTGGACCCCGTGTGTGTTCACCCCACCTTCTCACCCGCATAACATTTACGCCTCTGTCACCACGGACTCTATTACATCGCGCTAACACTCACGTCAGAATACCGAGCTGTGCACCCTTATTGCGGCTCTCGAGAAGTCACTTTCGTCGACAGCTCGTTCGATCCCACTGGTCGCGGGCCGCTTCGCTGGAAATGCCAAGTGACCCTGGGTGAGGCGCCAGAGGAGCCATTCCCTCACGGTGACGCGAGCCAGCAGACGTTTGCAAAGAAGAAGGATGCCAAGAAGTACGCAGCGAGATGCGCCGTCGAATGGCTGCGGGCCAAGGGATTCATGCCACAGGCGGGCGGCGTGAAATTCCCCAGAAGCACCCTCGTACCCCCTCAGCAGAATCAGCAGACGCAGCCCAAAGCACCCAGCAGTCCCTCGCACACAAAAGCGTCCCCTGCCGCTGCCATCCCCGCCTCCCCATTCGATGCCAGCCAGCCTTCAGCCGCACACCAGGTATCCGAGCTATGCACCAGCCTGGGTTTCTCCACTCCAACATACAAACTTGAACCTGCCAGCGATGAGGGATTCTATGGCGGGTACGCGGACTTCGGCCCCTACGGCGCCATCCTCCCCTTCGACGTGTCCAAGTGCCGCGTCGAGAACATCATGGGCAAGAAGGCCGCCAAGGAGATGATTGCCGAGAACCTTCTGAGACTCCTACAGGAGGAGAAGCTGCAACGCGCTGCAGCGGATGCGGCGTTCCTAGCACAGCACAGAGGCGGTAACTTGGTGTAGGCTTCTTCGCCATCGCCTTTCGAGAGCTACAGCAGCGAAGCGGCGTTTGGTTGGACGCGGGCTTGGATGAGCTGATTACTGGACGTGCTGGGGTGAGGACAGGCGCGTGATGTCGAAGACACCGCTGATGGAGGCGGAGGGCATGTCGGGAGTCTTCAACTGGAATGGGTAGACTTAATGTATCTTATGAATGTAATGACGTGAAACGTGGATATGACTTTGAAGATGAATAAGGCATGTACCTTGCCACAGCCCTTTCTAAGTTTGCTGTCCTCTATTGAGACCGTGTACTAAGATGTATGAATAAACCCAATAAAGCACGAGCGTGCCACTATTGGGGATGCTCTTGAGGCAGGCACTTGGTTTTACTCCCCAATTCAAGACGAGCCCAAAATTCTATGACCGAGATCAGGGACCCGTAACACAGGTTTTGCGAACCCTCCTTTACTTACGAACCTCGTCCGCGCCCTCTTCCACCCCTCCGTCCGCCACGCCCTCCCCTTTCCCCGCCACCGCCTCGTCCCTTACCCTGCGGGACCCTAGCAACAACACCATCCGGCAAATCAGCGACCTTCTCGCCGTCCTTCCACAGCAGGCCGACGCCCTGCCGCCGTCCTCTGACCTCCTTGAAGTACTTCAGCGGGACCAGGCCGTCTGCATTCCCCTCGGTGAGCACGACGTTGTTCTCGCTCATCCACCACTTGATTTCGCCAGATTTCTCGTCGCGCAAAGCCCTCTCGACATCCACGAAGATGAGCACTTCCGCATCGGCACGCATGCCACTGATTACTTTGGGTCTATTCTGCGCGACCTCCTGGCCCTCCTCATCCTCCATGTCGTGAACCTGGCCGGCACCACCGTCGTCACCGGGTATCCCGGTCCCGAAATGAACATGCGTGCGTCCCATCTTCTTCAGGCCCCCGGCTGCGACGATAGCAGGCCAGAAGGCAAAGTACGTCCCGTGGACGACGACGTCGGGGACATTTCCCTCCTCAAGCGTGATGGGCGCGTGGAGCGCCTCAGACGCGATCTCAATGCTATGGCCCTGGTTGGCGCGGATCACCCAGTGGGCGGCGTCGTCCTCGGACGTCGTTGCCGCCACAGAGTCGTCCGGGTTCGGCTTCATGCTGAACCGCTGCTTCGCGTTCGTCGCTACTTCGTCCTTGATCTCGGCCACGGTTGGGTTCAGGCTGCGGAGGCGCGGCCATTGCATCTGTGATATTGTTAGTTGGCTTCTTCTCCTTTTCTTCCTTTTATGCTTGTGGCGCATGTTCTCTCGCCAAGCGCCTCCTCTTTTGTATGATGACCGTGGCCATACTCCCGGTCTCTTCCCCTTTTCTCCTCAAGCCCGGAGAGAATATAAAATGAAGAGGTGGAGATGTAGAGTAGATAGCCACGCAAATAACACGACAACGAACAAAACAGATCAATACGAAGTGGAAAAGTGAAACACGGATAATGAGACAAGTATCACTCACAACCCGATCCAGCGGCGCGAAACCCTCAGCATCAAGCCGGATCCCAGCATTCTGCGCCTGATGTCTCAGCAGCGTCGAGAGCGCCTTAGAAATCTGGACTTGCCGGTTCGATCCTCCCGCGCCTCCGCCGCCTCCACGTCGTCCACCACCTCCCCCACGGCGGTTTCTCCCCCCTCTACCTGCCCCGGCCCCAAACGCGAGGTCCTCGATGCGGTCCGCCTCGTCCCGGAAGTCGTCCGCCATGCCTTCGTAGTTTCTTCGGGGACTTGCAGTAGTACTGCAACAGACAATCCTTCTCTCTCTGGCTGTTTCACCAAATCTTACCCCAGCTCTATTATGTCGGTGGTGTCGTTGCGTATGCTCCCCAGAACGTGTCCTAGACCATGTATCCGTGTATCTTCCACCCTGCGTCTTCGATGATCCGATTAATATTCTCCCAGCACGTGGCGTGCTCGAAAACAGAGCCGTAGCACCATTCAAAATCCGTCCAGTGATGAGAAGCGGGGACGTCGTCCGCCCCTAAGCACGTACACAAAACCACAGGTTGCCAGAGCAAGGCAGTAAGGCCAGTCCGTTGACGGAGCGAAGCTAAGTCAAGATGAGAGGCAGACCGACGTAGTTGTAGGAGATTGGGTTGACAATAAATATTGATAATGTGAAAGGCCTTGTTTGTTAGTCACACATTAATTAAGTACTCTTCTTCCTTTAATTCCGTATGTATGTAGTTTATCTCTAGGCAGTTGCAGAACAAATCGAGAGTTGAATGGGATGGAGCTCCCCACAACCCCGGCCTGAGTCATGGTAAATCAGCTTAGGGTAGGTACCTCGTCCTCAAGCACCTTACTGGTCACTCACAGAACCCGTCACACATAAGAAGAGTAAAAACTACGAAAAAGAGTGCATCAGCCGTGAATCGAACACGGGGCCCATCGATGGCAACGATGGATTTTACCACTAAACCACTGATGCTCAGACATAACCTGGGATGGTTCGTCTCAACTCTATCCGACGATAGGATTGCTGTTGCCAGATTTGTTGTGATGCAAGGTATTGGTATCAGTATCAGTATCATACATTACTGTTATAAAGTGACTAATATAAGATTACAATGCTAATCTTTCCTCTACGGCATCTTTAGGATGTTCGCCTTGTTCTACCATGTCAAAATTCCGAATAAACAATGATATATGCCCCTAGCCCCTGACGATGGGATTCCGTGATGTATTCAGACAACCATGCCACGCAATCTCGCCCCCTCATTTTTAAATGACAATGCTTTTCCGACCAAGAAGTGCTAAGGCATAATACAACGCAGCCGCCACCATTGCTGTCTTTATTGCGCTGCATGTATGAGAAATAGGAGGTTGGCCCCGAGTAAACGACGTCAAAAAGTAGAAAAGAACCAAAAAAAAAAAAAAAAAAAAAAAGAATTTCATCAAATCTGAGCAAAAAGGGTATTTCTGAATTTCCGGTGCAAGCCGAAACGCCTATTCATGCCAGATGCAAGTTAGAGAACGCCATTGCCACGAATAAATTATAATAGTACATCGTCGTTATGATCGTCGTGTCCGTATGGACGTTATCTATAGTAACTGGTCGTCCCCGTGGACGGTGTTGCAATCATGCTCTGCCGGTTCGTCACCCGACGATTCATGCTCCCAGAGCGAGCAAGGGAAAACTGCCGCTGAGGTCGGTCTTCGCGGTTACCTTCTGGTTCCGGGGCTGTCTCACGGCTTGGCATAGGACGGTCAAAGTACCTCCTGCTTGGCGTAGCAATAGCCGACGCTGTCGTCACCGTTGTGGGTTGTGCCAGTCGTGTGTTGACTGTTGCAGTTCCTAAGCGCCTTCTCGGGAGAGCCGAGTTCGCTAGAGTATCTGCTTCTTTTGGGAGAGGAGGTGGTGGAGGAAGCTGTGAAATATATTCCCGTGGTCGAAGACCATTTACTTCGGTCACGGCGCGAGACGGTGTACGGAACCGAGACTCGTCCTCACTACCAGGATCTATTGTTGCTCGGCGTCCACGCGTAAGGATGGGTTTCCGATCTGAGGGAGATGGTTCCTCGGGCTCTTCAGTACCAGCACGGCGGTTTCTCATAATAGCAGAGGTCCTACGTCCATCTTCAGGTTCTTCTGTTCCGGCACGGCGAGCTCGTGAAAACAGGAGCGAGCTCTTACGACCAGCTGTATTACCAGTGGTATTACCCTCTGTTGCGGTCATGTTGGCGTTGTATCGTATGCCGGGAAGAGCGCTAGATGTCAGAACGGTGGCTCGTTTCTCCTCGTAACGAGACACGACCCTCGGACTAGCAGCAAGTTCAACAGCACGATTTGGAGGCACGCTCGGTCTCCTCTGCGTCGCCATTCCAGTAAACTGCGTGATTGTAGGGCTTCCCACTATAGCATCATCTGAGGGCGACGTAGCTACTGGCTGAGTTTTAGCTGCGCCTACGTTTTCGCTAAGCGCCAGACATAGCTCCGTGAGGCTGCGACAAACGCTGTCTGCTTTTTTCCTTAATTGGCGATCTGTGACTGTTCCGCAATTGTTACTGACATTGCTCGCTCCGCTAGAGATAGGTCCTGGTTGACCAGCAGTACCCATCATGGCAGCGAGGGCTAACGCATCGATGGTCGCCGTCTCCAGCGCATCATAAACCTCGGGTACAAGCAGGTCTTTCGATTTAGCTAGAGCTGAGTGAAGTAGTGGGTGGTTATCTTTCGGGGTTGGCGCCTCCGCGGTCTGCACGGCGCTCGAAGCACCACGTTTAGGTGATGAAGATAATGTGGTGGCATTTGTATGTGCGGTGGGTGGGCGTTCATCAGAAACTCGTGATATAGCGGCGCTTGATGAAGGAGGAAGCTTTCCTGTTAGTTCAAGACGGTGAATTCGAGATTTTAACTCTTCTAGCTCATCCCAAACTGTTGAAGGCGCAGCCGTCGATGTTGTTGAATCAGTGCCTTCTACAGTGGCCGGCTCGTTAACTGGCGCATCAGTTCTCTGTGGATCTGGAGCATGCGTGACTAGAGGTGATGAATTGAACGCTCGAGGATGGCTATAGTTTACATTCGATTGCTTGAGAGATGTCATGCGAGACGCAATAGCAGAACTGCGATCAATCGAAGGCTGGCGCCGTCGATGTGAGGAACCAGCTTCCGGAGGATCCTGGTAGGTCAACGTTCGTGGAGTAAGAGGAGAGGCTCGAAGGGGTGTGCTAACACCTCTAAGCTTAAGGTCTTCCGAGTGCGGTTCCCTAGAATGTCCTCGGTAAGATACAGGCGGTCCTGTCCTCTCTCCTTGATCATGACCAGGAACTCTGGCTCGAGACTCCTGTTCCGACATCCGCCGTGATATGCGAGGAGGGGAAGGGGATCGATATGATGATATGGCCACGGAAAGTGGTCGACGAGCACTACGTGCTACACGAGACTATAAACAAGTCAGTCGTTGCTTAGACTCGACATAAAATTTTCCATGGAGCGTTTTGGTGCCAAGATTAAGGGGAATGTATACGAGTGATTCCGTGGACCGAACGTGATAGGTGACACGGTATTGTAAGCATCTAGAACAAAGGATAGCATTCTACTTACGATTACGTTCGGGTTATCCGCATATATCCTGCCGCCGTCTCTCGTACGCTGGGAAGAATCTTCACGGGCGATCTTGAGAAATAGGTCTCCGGTATCATCACCATCCGGTCGTTCTGTGGCCGAATCAGGCGGCGTCCACTGCATGGACTCGTCGCCCCGTCTTCCTTCTAAGGCGCGTAGTGTTCTGTCGCGGTGGTTTGCATCCCCATAATCATCACCGCCATCATAGGCCCGCGCCGACCTGACGTTCATGTCGAGCACCAGGCTGCGCCGTTCGCCAGAAGATCGGAAAGCTCGAATAGGTGGGATTGATGCGGTGACCCCGGACACGCTATTATTAGAGCGCGGTTTATATGACACGGGCGGCTTCCTCGATATCGAAGCCCTCTTATCATCTGATGCGGTTCTCTGCAACGCCTTAGGAAGTAGGAGCTCTCGCTGACCAGAAAACGCCTCTGTCGCTGTAGCCTCCGCAGGTAATCCGCCGGAGGCGGTGTCAGTTCCTTGTCCTAGTGGGGTATTTGGTGTGTCAGGCGCGTGTCTTTGTAGGACAGTTACAATTGTCTCAGTAGACCCGGAGGGCGACCTGACACCTGAAGTGTTCGGAACGGCGCTAGTAGTATCCAGTGAGACGGATCGCTTCACATGGGCGGAAGATGCGGTCGTCGGCAAAGGAGCCGATGGAGGTTGGAACGTGGATGCCCGAGACCTAGCGGAATCCAGAGGCTCTGAGGGTGCAATTGGTGAGACAACGTCGTGGGTGGTCTCGTGGTTTTGAGTGGTTTCGGTCTTGGGCAGCGGCGGTGGGGGCAATTGACTCGCCGTATCTGGCTGGACTTGGTGCTGATCCGAATCGGGTGAGACAGGCGAGGGCGGGATGTGGTGTTGCTGCGCGAGTTGGTATGGCTGCTGCAGCAATGAAGACAGTGCAATTGATTCCTTGTTGAGATCGGTGAAGCGAAAAGCCGGCAGCTTGGAGGAGTTGTGGTTTTGGCGATGCGCGTGCAGGATGCTGTGCTTGGATGGAGGCGACGCGGGAGCCGATGGAGAAGAAAGAGAATTGCGGTCAGGTGGTGGTGATGATGATGCTGATGATGAAAGGGAGACCAAAACCTGGGTCTGGGCGGACTGGGCTTGGGATGGTGCAGTAGCAGTGGCAGTGGCAGCGGGCGGCGCAGGTGCAGGAAGGCCAAGTGCAAGTGCTGCTGCGGAACTCATAACCCCCGACCCAGATCTGGTCAGGGCTGGCACTGCTGTGGTTACACCACCAGTCGCTGTGGCGCTTGGGTCTGCACCGTTAGCACTAGCACGGCCGCTATCCGCAGCAAGTGCAACAGTGTTCACGCCTCTATTATCTCCAACGCCTGCCGCCGCCGCCGCTGCTGCTACTGCTGCTGCACTTGCTGGGAGGGGAGACCCATGACCAGGATCTGCATGGATCAACTCAGCAAAACTCGAGTCCATCTCCTCTCTTTGCTCCTTGCCTCCGGTTGTTGCTTCAGAGTCCTGGACCCCAGTATGGTTGTTTCGGGCAGCCTTGAACCTTATAGGGCCGTATTATTAACTTAGGTCGGCGAGGCGGTTTCAGACAACAAAGAAAATGAATATATGTGTCGTATCTGCTCCGACCAAACTAGTCGTTCCGTAACTAAAAAAAAAAAAAAAAAAAATGATAGAAAAAACCTACTGAGAGGTCCAACTGCGCAGTGAATAATAGGGCCTGAGATGCCGTTTTGGATGGACGGTCCGTGAAGAGGTGCCTAACCTGGGCTTTCATTCGAGTGGTGGAAGTAGAGCGAGGTTCCAAAAAGATTGGTGGCCGAGTGACGACGGTTTATTCCGGAGAGGGCTTCTCCTATCAAGAGATCTCACCAAACGCAAGGGAAATCAAGGAAAAATGAAGCGGATGATTATGATTATCTTGTTGACCAAGCGCTGGTATTCTTCCTACAACAGGGCGCCAGAGCAAAGACGGAAAGCAAGTGTTTGTGTGTTTTGCGTTTTGCAGTAAGGGTGCATCTCTGGAGAAGATATTGGATTGGCACCCGACGTCCCAGCCAACGCTTCTCCCCTATTTTATGAGCGAGTTAACTCGTTGTCGACTTGACACTTCACACCACGACTTGGAGAAGGATGGAGAAAGACGGTCGCGGCGGGGGACCTTGGTTGGTTTAGGCCAAGTCGAAGTCGAATCAGTTATACTATACTAAGTACATGCGTAGCGCACACTACTGGACACTGAGACAAGACGAGCCAACCCGGCCGTGCTGCTGCTGCTGTCGAGGTATTTTAGCACTGGCCAGCCGCCGCCGGACGCTCATCGTGCCCCTTTCCTCGCAACCTGGCTCGGTCCATCATCAGTCTTCGCATGGACCCTTGTCCGGGGCTCGCATGGAAATGCACGCTAGCTACCATCACAAAAGTGCGCCGTCAAGCTGCCTGCAAGTTGGTGGTTGGCGAGGGCGGGCCAAAAAGGGCGACAGGTAGACCGCAAATCGCACGCATCCTCTTTATGATGCAGCACCGCTAGGCTGTGCCAGGACCTTATACAGATCGGTTGCTACGACCTGCTGCTGCAAGTGTTTGGTAGCCCGATTTACAGCACAGATCATCGTGTTCCATGACACACCGGTGCGCGAAGGGGTTTGGACACACCAGTTTGGACATTGGCTAGAGACCAAACCGGCTACGACGAGTACAGCCATCACCTATTCGGGTTAATCAGCCAAGACTCAGGGGGACCCTAAGCTGCAAGAGACCATCCCATCCCCTGCTTTTATATTGACAGGCTACGCGACACAGGCCGCTCCTACATGAGCGCATGGCGATAAAGCCTGACAACAGTATATGTAGAGGTCCGTGTGCTATACCCTGCACTTCATATAACCTGCCGGGACTATCTGATAAATTAAAAAGTCGGTAAGAGGTACGGGCAACCTACAGCACATTGTAAGGAGGGATAAGTAGTTGTTATATGCCTTCGATACCGACAATAAGGATAAGTAGTCTGTCTCCATACTTACCTAACTTACCAATGCCGACGCGATACATGACGCGATACCGATGTTGTGGGACAGTTGATGAGAGAAAGTAGACTAGGCTACTAATTCCCACACCTACGGCAGGGTCCATGATGAATATCTTGACAGGTATTCACGTTGTCAGACTGCGTCTGCTGTACTATTGTGGCTGTATAATTAAATAAGCAACGTGGTGTGACGTAGAATATTCAAGAAAGCTTTAACATGATTTGACTACTCCTATCACAGCTCGAAATATAATTTTCAGCAATATGTCCACGAATAGCATCATGGACATATCACTCCTGTGTTTCTTCTTACGCAAACGTGCCAGACGAATACATACACGTAACAACAACAAGACCCATGGTGGCTATAATTACTCATTAAATTTCTTAATAATACTTCGCAGCACACCGGTCGATTAGTTCAGTATCAGTATAACATGAGTATACCTCAAAGCCATACTCGTTATACTATCACCAAAGCAACTACACCGGCACTTCTCGAGGCCACTTCCGAAGGGCTATATTTCCGGGAGACGCCATAAAGTTTCGCTAGGCTTATTAGGATATAACTATTGCCAGTCTGCCTCGATTATTCATCTGGTAGAAAAAGCCTCACAGTGGAAACCTACGGTGTTACAAAAGAGCCCAAAAAGGCCAAAAAGAAAACCATTATCGAACAGTGTACCATCACTGTAGAGAGTGTTCTGTTTCTGTTCCCGTTTCCGCAAACAGTTTCAAGTCGCCAGCACGTCTCATTAAGGTATGGAAAAGCAAACGGGCGCTTTAGTATGATCGTCTTGTTCATGAAGTGCCATGCAGGAGGGTCCCAATTAGTAGGTATGAGGCGTATCGGGGTTGCATTGGCTCTCTTGTCAGGAAAGAAATCAATCCGCCACGAGACTTGATGTTGCAAGCGTGATATGTATATACACTACAAAATGCGTGTCAGCATGCAGGTGATATCGGAAACTATCAGTTAGGCGCATTTCACAATACCACCCAAGGTTCGTATAGCCCAACAATTCAAGGATACTTACCTACTGTACAGAGACAGAATTTAGCCACCGGCTGTTAGTATGTTGGATACCTACTGTACATACATCCCTCCATTATACATATATAGGCCCGACCGTTATGCCGCAATAGTAGGACTCCAACTATACTACTGCGAACTCATGCATCGCTTCCGGAGTTCGGGAGGCTGCCGAGGAAAGCGTGCGCGTCCAAAACGAGCCTACACTACTTCTCCTTTCTATCTCCGCACCCCATAAACCCTTGGACCACCATTGGGCTCGGTTGTGGTGGGCAGGGCTCTCCGTCCGAAAAGATCAGTTGCGAGCTGCAACCGGAAATTCAAGGGGCGTTACAGCTCGCTTGCCTTTGCCGGCGCTGATCAAACTACCTCCGAAGCCTCGTGACTACAGTACTGGGGGAGCTGCAGATTAGGTACAGCATGGCATACTGCAATAGTATGCCCTCTATCACAGGATATGAATATTGCGCCAATAAAAGAAGAGTTTAAAATTGAGAGGAAAGAAACGCCCTATTTGAAACCAAGTGCGATAGGTATGTACTAATATTTTCGAGTCTTGGAGCCTACACTCTGGCATTATCTATGCCTCCTCTGTATATTCTATAGGAGATATGATTTGATACCGACACCATACTTCCCTGGCATCAACTACATACTGTACTGTAGATGAGATTATTCTGCTGCGTCGCCATAATACGAAAACCAGGACTCCTTCTCCATCTCTTCATCTGCTCATGTTTGAACCAGGGTACTGCATTCGGATACCTACCCCTGGGGCTGTGCTACCTAGTTGATAGCCTTGTCTATCCTACTGTACACTAAGTTTCATTCTTGTTGCCTGGTCATCCAAAAGAACGGTGATCCACGTCTCCTCAACATCAACAAAGTTATAGGAATCTTGGGGAGTGGTTTTGTTTATACGGCTGAATCCTTTGGTTCGACTGTGGTCTCTTTTCGGTATTTACTGACCGAGAGAAACACTCATGCTGTTAGCAAGCCGATACTCGGCATGCTAGCTTAGTATACCTGCTGTAGTGTAGTGTACGACTTTCCATTAGTTTGGTTGCGGCAGAAGAATACTTGATCGAAGCCAGCGTGTGAAACTCGCACGGACACTTTTTCGACCTGTCGATATGGCATAAGTACAGACTGCTCTACTTACAGTACGCTACCTATCGCTTCGTGCTGACATGGCATCTCAAATGTTCCTTGTTGTTGATCAACTACAGTATGAAAAGTGAGAGCTGTGTGTCTGGCTAGCTGGGTACCCGCCATCCTCTCCAAACTCCACACCTGTGCATATATGATGGGTCTGGGGATGTTATGGGGAGCCGGAAACATCTAACCTAGGTATTGAGTGTAATCTGCCAAATTGCTCTAACTCCTGCGAAGTCAGCTCAATAAGTAAAAGGTTTAGACTTCATTGAAAGGTGACAAATGCAATCGCAAAAAAAAAAAAAAAAGGGTGTTAGTCGCCTTCTACGCTACCTAATGAAGATCTTCTCGCTAGCGCCTTAGCGAACCTCGTACACTAGAGGTTTTTGAAGCTAGAAGCTCTGCTAGAAGGAATACTTATCTGGGAAAATCACCGACCCGGCCGTCTGGAAAGGAAACTACTAACGCAATGTCAAATCGACGCTATCTGAAGGAATCACGGTGAAGCCGTGCGGCTCATTAAATCCTCTCTACAAGCTGCTATGTATATCAACACTACTAAGATATGAGCAACGCCGAATGAGGCTGATGAAAACGGACGCGTGCGTAGCTTAGCAAGTCACCCCAAACGTTTTAATCTAACCTAAGAGAAACGTGGTGTGTTTGTGCAGTATTTCGTTTCAGATTCGTCCGAGATGCAGAGCAGTGTTAGACTTGGATCTCCTATCATAGTTCTCCCAAGCAAGTCATCATCAGCCTTGCAACTCGAGTGTTATCATGGCTAGCCGACATTATGTCGCTAATAACCATTCGATTGTGAGACGAGTGTACCTCAGGGAGGGAGGTTAAGGAACGAAACTAGTATAGTATAGGTGATCCAGGTTCGTTGGAACCTAGTGTAGACCCTTCCTTCTCCAACCCCGATGTTTCAGATTTGCCAAGCAGGCTCTGGAATTTACTGTAATCGTCAAGGGACCGAGTGACGTTTACAGCCTAGAGTTGAGCATAGAAGTATTAGACCCTTTCAGTCCAGTCTGGATTCAACTGGGTTTAGACCTATTTGTGTCTGCATATACGATAGTCGTCTATTGCGTATGTTGTGCGTGATATTTACGCTACTGTACTGTAATAGAATGAAAAGACAAATATAGGATCACGTAAGTCTAGTTTAGGGAACTATTATATAGTGCCTCGTTTATAATAAAGGTATCGCTCGGGTGCACATTACAGCGTTCCGGCTTCGCAAATGCAAACCTTGATAATATCATGGCTTATATGTATAGATCCAAGTTAGCGAGGAATCCTTCGGTCGTATGATTACATATCGCCACCACGTTCATCCTAACTCTTGGGCTGAATAGCTAGTGTAAGTAATACACGTGGTTTGCTCCAACCTTTACTGAGTATATTGTGGAGTTGGATTGTGTAAAATCCTCTGGGCTTTGTTCACATTGTGATTGTACTGTATCGTCATCCTCCGCGACTTGTCAGTGCTGTAGCTTATCAAGACGCGTTCCTTCAAATCAAATCTATATATAGCCCTAGGCATCTTGATACGAAAGCGGGAAAGCGTCTCTCATTAGCCTATGGACATCGATATAGTATAACATGACATATCCATCAGAAAATGCATATGCATATACAAAGTAACCAGGTAGCCCCCAGCCCATAAAGAATAGGACTATTGTATGAATAAGCCTAAACCGGAAGCCAATATTTGACTCATGAAAAGTATCGTGAACGTGAACGGAGTCCGCGATCCTTTTCAGCCCGTAATAGGCAATGATTTATTTTTGTCTCAGGTTATTCGGCCGCTTTCGCTCACATGCCGATGAAAGACCACATTGGCGGGTCCATGCAGGCCATCACAGCTGGTAAGAATTCGAATGAGGCTGCGCAAACCATGTGAGGACTGTGTAGGCGTAGATATGTTGAGGCGTTGGGAAAGATAGCAAAACACGGATAAGAGACATGTTTCCCACAGCAGCAATGGTAGTTGAATGTTCAATTCTATCATCTTTCATCAAAAAGCAATTGCCTGTAGGGTACACTAGAGTACAGTACGCGAGTATCAAGAGCCGCCCAGAGGACACCTCTCGCGCTTCTGGCTTCCGCCGAATCCTCTCGACGAGCTTGGCGAGGTTGGCATCTGGCAGAGGAGGGAGTCGATCGGCGGCTTTGAAAATGACGGGCTGCATTGCCAAATTGGACTGGAGCAAGCTGATTTGCTGAAGTTTGGCGCCGACTTGGCTGTAGGGGCCTATTAATAGAAGCTCATCACCAGTGGCCACCCCTGTTTTGTGGTGGGCGTCTCGTTTCGCAAACACCAATCCATGCCCAACGAGCTCCAAGACAACCACTCATGTGCCGAGATGCTCCTCCATGCCTCAGCAGAGTGGAGGCCGTAGAACTCGGCACGCAGATGATGGAACACACCATCTGCAAGTACCGCAGAGTACACTACACCGCAGCGAGCGTGTGGGCACCGCGCAGCCAACTGACGGTGTCGAGCGCCATGTATCGCATGTGGTTATTCGTTGTTTGCGAGAGAAAGGCTCCCAAAGCGGACGTATGTGGGAGAGTGCAGTGCCGTAGTTGTAGATGATGATGTTATGAAACAATATCGTCAGAGGTAGGGGATGCTTCAGCCGAGTAAATGACCAAGATCAACCCTGTGACGGGGCTCAGGACAGGCCCTGCCAAAGCGGGAGCGCGAGGTCTCTGGGAGGTACCCGGGAGGTACCTGTTCCGCGCGGAGGTGCAGCTGAGAGGCAGACCCACAGGGTGGACTGCGATAGCGGTCGCAGGCGGCAACAAGTCGCTCGCTGGTCCACAAAGGCGCTGTTGTGGTCGAGAGGGAACTCGACGGCTACCAGCCATTGTCGCGCTGCGCTATTGCGCCCCGACAGAAACAACCCCTGCCGCAAGCGCCAGGGCCGGTCACCCACTACATTCCATTTACTCCCGCTGCTGCTGCTACTACTGCACCCAGCACCCAGCAAGCACCCAGCGCCGGGGGCTACCATGACTCTCTCTGCGCCATCCACCCATCGGCAGCTAACGCCTGCGCCTACCTGCTCTAGTCTGCTGTATGTCTACCTTAGTGCAAACCAACCAACTCTCTTCCCAACCGCTATCGTACCCATTCAATCTCTTTTCCTCGTGCTTCTTCGAGATCTCTCCCCTCTCTCCCCAGCAGCGATCGAGCCAGTTGTTTTGTTTCGAATTACACCTAGGTAGCGTAGCCAATGCCGCCGGGTTTTTGGCATGCGTGAGTGAGAAGTAGACGTCTTGTCTCCCTAGTCCAATTCCCACTTCTCCCCTCCTCCTCCTCCTCCTCCTCTTACACGCCCGCCTCCCCGTGTCAGTGTCTACCATCTTCTCCATACCTTATTCTTCCTCCTCGCTTCTTTTCCCATCCTTCCTCTTCGTAACCGCTGTCGGTGGTACCGTACCTAGCGTACCCTAATCGTCAAGCGCCTGCTGTGCCCGCGGTGCCCAGCAACCTACCTACCCTGGCCGGCGCATCTTCGTCTCTTCCCCCCTGCCACCTGTTTTGGTCACCCAAGTACCACCCGCTGCTCAATGGCCTGCGATTTGTAGTGTAGCCACCCGAAACACGCACGCCTTTCTAATTTTACCTACCACCACCCGCCACTACGCCGCCCGTCGTCGTACACACCTCTCTCATTTGTTTCTTCTTTCTCGCTCCCGCCTCGCTTGGCTGTTTGTTTGCTTGTTCTCCCTCTCCAATCCCAAAGCAACAAATCAATTCATCGCCTGCCGTTGCGAGCGCCCTCTTTGTTGGCGTTATTCGGGCTCCGGCAAAGGATCTGGGGTGTTTTGATTGACGGCACGGTCTTCGCTGAGACCGGCAAGAGAAGGAGTGAGGTGCAGGAGTAGGATTCAGCAGCGCTGTCCATTACCAGGTTCTGGCTAATACCCATACCGCCTTTCTACCGTCACCATTTCTTTAACAACATACCACATATATTACAGCCAAAACTCCTTAGGCAACGCTTGCGGTACATCAAGCGCTATCGTGCTCGGCAAACGACGGCATCTTGTAGGAGGATTCAAGGGACGACGACATTGACACTCTGCTCTGCCCTGTGCATTCTGAGGGAGCTGGTCGTTTGGTCAGGATTGGGGATTTATTTTACGATCAAATATGCCTTCCGCCGCCGCCCGACGGATGTACGAGGACCAAATACCCTCTTTAATGTCCATAATAGACCCAGAGACCGACCATATAGGGGACAGGGAGATGGTTACAGTCGTGGAGCCCAAATTCCTGGTAGTCGACTCGACTTGTGTTCCTAGACACGGCGATCACAACCTCGTTCAACCACCAAGCCAACATCTCCGCCCCCTCTCTTCTGACCCGATTCACCGACATCATGATAGCACATCGACGCAGAATTCCGAATCCGCCGACTCTTCTCCCACCCTAACTACGGATACTTCTTCGCTCTCGGATCCTTCGCCCTCGTCGTCCCCCGACTCGCCTGTGAATCTCATACCATTGAACTCGTTCCCGTTGACTACTTTTGGCGAACTGCCAACAAATATGGACGGCCTCCAGCTTGACCGTAACACAAATACCAGTAGCTTCGAGCGGCCGATGACTTCGCCAGGCCCTAGAAAACCTAGGAACATGAAGGGTTTATCTATACAACCACCATTCGCATCTTTGAGCAACTCCTTGGTCTCGGAGCCTTCTTCGCCTTGTTTTATCAAGCCCAAAATTCCCGGTCCTAGGAAGAAACCCAGTCTACTGAGTCTCAAAACTGATTCCCAATGTCTTAATCTTCGGCCAATGGTTGCGGAAGCTCCGAATTCACCTGGCCTACCGCCTATCTTACAGCGCCGGTCTCTTAAGCATTCGCTCTCATCACCCCATATGCTTTCCACCATAAAGTCGTCAACATTCGGCCCTGCTGGTGGAATGACATTTCCTACAGTCCTTGAACGAGGTACCTCGGGGTTATCAGAAGTATTGCGGCCGACAAAGCTAGGCAGCATCAGCAATGACTGCGGCTCAACCATCATGGAAGAAGACTCTCCTATCAAACCACAGATGGCCAACCGGGCCGCTATGGATTTTGAACCTTTCCATGATGAATCGGAAAATAATGAGGATCAAAAGTCTCCAGGCTATCCAGATGGTCCAATTGCGATATACAGCGATAATGTGTATCTATACCTGGAACCCACGGCGGAGGAGGCTTCCAAATTTGACGTTGTAATCAATGTGGCACGAGAGGTCCATAATCCTTTTGCGGCTTCAGCTACCAAGCATACTTCATCAGATTCAGAGCCTATGGTCCAATCGCCAATACCAGATACGGCTATGACAAACGATAGCTTTGCGACCGCATTTGAGTACCCACCTCGCGAAGCTGGTTCGGAAACCCCCACTACGCCTAAAGCCGTTTCATGGAACGAGCCTGAATACATCCATATGCCCTGGGATCATAACACTGATATTGCGACGGACTTGATGACCCTTTGCGATACTATTGACAAGCGCACCAAGGAGGGCAAGAAGGTGCTTGTTCACTGCCAACAAGGTGCAAGTCGTTCAGCTAGCTTGATCATCGCTTACGGTTTATATCAAAATCCGGGGCTAACTGTCAATGACGCTTACTATGCTGCCCAAGCGAAAAGCAAATGGATCAGCCCAAATATGCGACTGATGTACTGTCTTCAAGATTTCCAAAAGGAGGTTTCGAAGAAAAGACTCCCACCTCGCTCTGCTATTTGTCCCAGGAGCGGGAGAAGTCCTACGAAACATAGACTCACGCTATCTGCTGATGCTATAGATATCAAGCCAAAGGAACCTATGACCGCGCCATTACCCGATGAGAAAGACGACACATCCAAAGATTCTAGCCCTGATCGGAACGCGTTACACTCCCATAGGAAATCAACGCCTAATATGGAGGCAATCTCACCTGGGCCGTCCTCTGCTCCGTCCAGCTTTTCGTGGTCAGAAAATGAGGCAGGGAAGAAGTCGGAAACTGTGCCTCGTTTTACTTTTGGTGACACACTTGCACCACCTACGATATTCGAACCTAAACTGGAGCCGAGTCAGCAGCAGGCGTTTCCACCAAGATCATCGTCATTCTTTAAACCACCACCATCCCCTGGATTTCCTCAGAATTTTCCTAGCACAATTTCAAATTTTGGATTTCATGATCACAGCGTGGGTCTGAAGCGACAGGATCCATTCGGTAACCATGATGAGAGATCGCCTCCTCGGGATCTCGCAATAGCTCCTGCACTACCACAGGACGATACATTAATGTCTCCACGCGTTGAGACCATGACGAATAACCCGCTCCACGATTCATTTTCAGAATTGTCTGGGATGAAATTTGTCGAATCACCACCAACCCCTACAGAGGGTCTTTTTTCCCCACGGGAAACGATGTTTCCTAGAAATCCTTGGCTTCCCTTTGGGCGCCCTTCTCAAATCGCCGATCCGAGAAGTCCACCTACGAGAGGGGAAACGCCAATCACACGGTCTATCGACGATGTATTATAGCCATCAAAATGGCCACGACCAATCGACATTGATCTTATCCCCTAGTTTCTCATTTGTTTGATTTATTTGAAATAACATTTTCATGTCGTCTTATTTGTTGTCATTTCTGGATTCGAAGCATAAACGGTCGCCGGAAAGGTGATACCGGATACCCCGGGCGGCGCAATTGCGATGCGGGCAAAAGTCATCAATGGGATGGGTCATCATGTGTCTTTTCCCACTTCATATTTGTGGTTCATGATGTCCATTGAATCCATTGCCAATGTATAATCTACAATCGTCTGTGAGCAAAAAGTAAAGGGGTAATTATCAGCGCGTACAAACAGGCCATTGGCAAGGAGCCTCGGGGGAAATAGCAAGGGGGGAAGGCTAGCCTGGCTTTGGATTTGTTGGAATCCTGTTGAAGCTGACAGGAAACATTCGCATGCAAGCATAACTTTTGGTCGACGTCTTAGGGGGCTTAGCGAGTTGATTTCAGCGAGCCGGTGACCACCAAGCGTTATAGCGCAAAGCACGGAACGGACGGCGTTCTCGAGGAGTCTGGAAAGGAGGCTGGAGAGGAACAGGCCATACTTACACATGTATCATGTGATGTTTGGAAATAGGGAACTTACACAAGTCCCTCACCTATCTTGTATATATAGTTAGCGAACGATAAAACCAAAAGCTGCGCCAAACACGCACATATTCAAACTTAGCTTTCTAGTGTCAACGTCTGTTAATCTTGCATGATGCCGCCATCGTAGTAATAGCTTTGAGATATCTCCATGAATGACTATGGAATTGTATACGATTAACATATATGTGGTGGGTTTTATCCTCTTGGTCACTAGCATAAATAGTGTGACCTTTCTACCTCGTAGTTTCGCTCACTTATCTCACCATTCATCAATTCGTATATATATGAGTAATCTCACGCTCTGGAGCAAAGTCCTAGCAAGGATCAACCTCATCTCTACTTATTTGTAACGTTTCTTCTTCGTTCCGTTTTATTTTCCCCTATGGGCAAGTATTTACAAGGAACCGTGATGTCTATGCCCCCAAGAGTTATATATAGATATATATAAATAAAAAGTAAAATCTATCCTTTCCCAATGCAATATGCTCGCAGCCCCTTTAATCTATTTATTTGATTATTTATTGGGACTTGGCAGCCTGAGCCTTAGCGGCCCTCTTGGCCTCTTCCTTGGCCAACTTCTCGCGGCGCGCGATGGCGGCCTCGGCGCCGATGCCGCCGAAGACGAGGCCGACGCCGAGGACCTGCATGCGCGTCAGGCGATGGCCAAAGGCGACGACGGACAGCATCATGGTGAACATCTTGCGGGTGACGGTGACGGTGACGAGGAGGACCGAGGAGAAGGTCGAGAGGGTGTAGACTAGATTTCGGTGGTTAGAAATTCAGCTTGCGCGCGTGTGGGATGGAGGAGAAGAGAGACTAACAGATGAAGACCTGTCCGACGGCGCCGCAGGCCGCGAAGCCGAGAATGTCGGACCACACGACTGGATGGCGCGCCATGAAGGCGAGCGCTTCCTCGAGCTCGCCGGCGCTGCCCGCGATGTCCATGCCGACCCACTCGCCGATGCCCGTGTGGACGAGCCAGGGGCTGAGGACTAGGTAGGTGACCATGACGGCCATGCTCATGAGGTTGTTGGCGCACATCATCTGTGGGCCCGAGTAGGGCTGGAAAGCGCCGAAGATGTAGTCCTGGGTGCTGTTGGTGAGACCGTCGAAGAGGAGGTTGATGCCGAGCAGTAACAGGCCCCAGGCGCTGTTGCGCTCCGTCGCGCCGGCGCCGGACCCGTGGCCCTTGCTCTTCTTGCCCGAGTGCAGCGTGAACACGGCGACGCCGGTCGTGACGGCCGCGACCACCATGTACTTGTACAGCGGGTAGCGCTTCTGGAACACGGTGATGTGGAGGAACATGACGGGCAGCAGCTTGCAGCTCTTAGCGAGCAGGAAGGTGATGTAGTCGATGTGGGCGAGGGAGGCGTAGCCGAAGGGGGACGCGAGCGAGCTCGTTACTGCGACCAGCAATAGGGGCATCAGAATGCGCGACGACGGGATGATGGGCGGCACGGACGAGCCCCCGGGCGTGCTGAACCACAGATATAACGCGCCCGTTGCTGCGGCGAACAGCGACTGGATCGTGTTTAGGAAGACGGGGTATTTGAAGACCTCGGTCTGGCCTGGCGGGCCGTGTGGTGTCGTCGTGAGCTTTTCTTGGAGATAGGCCCATGTGAGACTAATTGGCACCGTCATCATGTTAGCCCCCAGCCACTCGTCGCCCGCGGGCTATATATCGAGAGAAAAGACCTACAAAGACCCGTATATGCCAGCAACTGCGATCACAAGTTGCGTCGCTCCTGCGTCCGAGGTTGTTGATGCGGGTGCCTGTGCTGGTTTTTTGATTGCGCCGTTGGATTGAGGCACGACATCGTGCTGCCGTTTCGGCGAGAGTGTCGCCGATTGATGCGATATGTATTCAGAGGAGGCCTGGCGCTCTACCGGCCGGGCTTGTTTGGTACGCGCCATTCTCCAAAAAGGACGAGGGTAGGCAGAGAGCGCCGGCGACGAGCGGTACAAATCACCAAGAACTAGGTCTAGTGCAAGCGAACAATATGGTGATGGTTAATCGCAAAACTAAATTGAAGACTTGGGGAGCTGTTGGCGAGAATGGACCGATGGCGCAATGTAGCGAGGTCTAGGGAATTGCGTTTCCTATGAACCATCGAAAAAGGTGTATAATGAACAAGTGGTCTCCAGATTACTGATGACAGTTGGCCCTTCGGGATCACGGCAGAATCATCAGACAAGATGCCCACCTGACCAGATCGGGCAAGGGCCTGAACCACCCAGGCAGGCGGTCAAATCAGGACGACCCCCGACAAGTAGGGTGCTAGCCTATCTAGGTAGGTACCATGGAGGCTATTCTACGCTATCTAGATAGCGCTGGGTAAAAATGCCAAATTTCCGGGGGCGGGACCCGCCGCCTTGCTTGTTAAGTAGCTGGGGTCAACCTAGCCCTGATCCGGCATTGCCATCGAATGTATACTAAAAAAAGTTCGTGACAGGTAGTGTGGCATGTCAGATTGGGGATGTACACCTCACGTAGTAGTACGAGCACGTTCGCTTCACAAAGATAGATAACAGATCATCCTCATTACAAGGCCTGCTCAGAATTGAGAACACATGCAGCATTGTGGGTTAAGAGGTGGTTTTATTATGATTTGCCAAGCCTAGGCATGCGCCCCTTTGAGAATACCTTTTGACATACAACCCACCACCGACGAACACCAGAGATCAAGGCGGTCTTTCGAGTATTGCGCTCATTCCGTCCTCGGGTCTCAAATAAGAGCTAGGTCGACATTAATCGTGCGAAGAATACAGGAGAGGATGAAATAAGACGAGGTTGATTCCCGGGTATGTGGCAGTGGGCCATGTAGGATTTCGTAAGAACGTGGGTAAAGGGCCGTGAAGGAGAGGGTAGGTTAGGTTGGCGTACAATGCAGGTACCAAGGTCCAAGGTCTAGAGCTACGACCACTCGAGATGACGTATTGCTGATCATCCATCGCGGCCCAAGGTCTCGTTGCAAGGAAAATCCATCGAAACCTGGCTGAAGAGCCACAAACCGAAAACCCTCAAAGACAGAACAGGAGGGCCCAGTTTTGTTGCGCAGAGACTAAGAGCGTGATCAAAAACCCCAAACTCCCATCCGTCCAGGCGAGCCGCAAGAGGTGCGGCTCGGACATAGACATTTGAAGGAAAGAATGCGATATGTGAGCTCTTAGTAGTTCCCAACGTGTCTGACGAACATCAGATAGTAGCTTGCCCTCCGCCCATGTGACAAAACGGATTTGTGATAGGAATTGCCTGTAGACTGCAGAGTCGTGAGTTACACCTGCAAGTCGATAGTTCGATTGCCAGACTACCCATATCGTACTGGCTTGGCGGCGGGCATGATTAGGAAAGCGGATAATGAGAAGATGAGTGGGTTTTCTGTCTTTTTTCGGGTGGCTAAAGAGGAGAAATGGAGTCGTCACGTCGTTTCGTAGATATCACACCCGGAACAAGAGCCTTGCGGCAAGTCAGATCTGGGAGTCTCCCCCGAACGTAGGGTATGTTACCAAACCGGACAATACAGTAGAAATGTCCTAGACAAATGTATCAACTTTCTGTTTTGGCGCGGGCGCCATCCAATCTTTGCAAAAGCAAGAGCTGCCCATTATTCAGGCGATTGCACCTGGCTGCGTCGCATTTTCTCAGCCTCAAGGTTTTCGTACAACAAAAAGAGGGCGGTCTCGTTAGCCTTAGCTGTTCCCATGATAGTAAACATCCGTTCACCCGTATCATCATGAGGCGCCTGTATTTCTTGGTTAGCTACAATAGTTTAAGCAAAAAATATAGTTTCACACAAAACACGGAGACGTAGAGTCAGTTCCGTCTCGTGGTGCATCATCTCGGAAAAAGGCGTACCTTGGCAATCGAGATGCGAGCGCCAGAAGTCTTCCGGATCTCGCTAATCTTGCTTCCCGCTCGGCCAATGATACAGCCAACCATGTCTGCGGGGATGCTGATGTTCTGGGTCTGTATCTCCTCTCCGTTCTCATCGTGGGTAGGTGGGCCGCGCACAGCGGCGTCAGAGTCAGAACGACGGCTGTTGAATTGACGTGGTGCGCCGTTGCTGAAGTCGGCTCCGTTTCCTGTCCGCATCACACGCGATGAGCCATAATCGCCTCTATTGGATGTGCCGTATGATGCTCCCCCCGTAGCACCAACACCACTACTCAGAGACCCTACACCACCCGGTTGTGTACGAACAACAGGGTTGTAAAGCACAGTGCCAGTGCCACGCTGCCAGTCATCGACAAGACATTTGCAGATCTCCCAGATGGCTCGCTGGATGCCTTCGGGGGTGCCCTGCAACTCAACAATACGCTCGGTTGATTGAGGAAGCATCTCTTTCTGCGCGACCATACGCACGCCCGACATATCTTGGATATACTTGATCTTAAGGCCCTGTCGACCTATAATTGTGCCCATCTGATTATGGGAAATGAGCAGCTTCAACTCTAAAACCGCCCTGTCAGTTTACTAACGGTGAAATGGAGCATATGGAACGTACGATGAGTTCCGTTCTGTTGGATGACGCCCCCCATCCCCATGGATGGAGCACCATCTAATAGGGAGCGTGCTACTAGAGCGTATGCTCTAGAGATGGAATCGCAACCACCAGTGATGGTCAAGACACGATCATGGACACCCTGCACTACCTTACTTACACCAGCCTTGACGCCTGTTTCATCTCGCAGGTCTGCAACATTCTTGCCACCTTTGCCAATGATAACACCTGCCTCTTTAGACGAGACAATAGCACGGAGCGTCAATTGAGTGTTTGCGTACTCCTCGTCCGACTTAGGGGCGGGCTCGCCATCGGGTCCCAATCGAGGCTCGTTATCCTCGAGCTTGTACTCAACAGGTACCGAGTCGGCTCCGTTTGATGGAGCGGCATCCTGGGTAGCAGACATAGTGAATCGAGGCGGGGAGGAGTAACTGTTGGTCAATGTTCTCGTAACAAGAAAGTCGAGAACCGCAGTTGTTGAAAGTTCTGTGTGGCCTGTTGATAATACAGGCGACTGGTGCTTTATGGTTGCGGTTAATCGATGCGCCTAAGGAAGGTCGGCAAAATACGTGTATAGTCGAGATGCGATGAAGGCTTGTGGACAGACCCTAGGACAAGCTGCTTTGTGTGACTGGTGGAAGGTTAGCTAGGTATGATAAGCTGATGTGGATTTTGCGGGGAAGCTGGCTGTGGTATTCATGTGAGATGAGGTAAGTGAAAATCGATATTCAAGAAAAACTATGGCAATCTTGAATATGCGAAACAGGGTAAAAGCTGCCTTGTGGGTAATAGTTGCCACTTGACATAGCGCAAAACAGAATTAGCACCAGGCCTTATCACGCCAAACCTGTCGCAACTGCACGGTTTTGTAAAGTGGCCTAGAAAAGAGAAACGGAGCGGATGCGGGAGAGATAGCTTCATGACGGCAGAGCCAAAAGGCGCGATAAGAGGCGTGGCTTGGGGACTGGCGGGGTTCTGCAGACCTTTGTGGTTTAAGGTAACCTCGTAGGGACTGATGTAGCGGTCGTTGCGGCGGTGGGTGCTCCAGTACCAGGTACAAGTTGTGGATATGTTATGACCTGCAGAGGCCGGTCTGTTGCGTGCAAATCTAATGACTCTATTAATGCCGCTCGGACATTAGTAGCTGCGCGCTGCGGGGTTGCAAAAAATCCACTATTGAAACCAGATGTTTGTGTTCTCTCCTGGCATTTTTGGTGGCGTGTTGTGCCTCTAGACGACGAGCAAAGAATAGAAGTGGCATGTCACTAGGTAGACAAAAACATGACTTAGGGACCCAGATAATGCTTGGCATGAGCTCCGCGGGCTGGTCTTGGCCGGCCCGGTGGGTCATCATTTTATGCTGATGGGAGAGGATAGAGACGGCTGATGACGGCTGGGCTGGGGCTTGTTCTTGGTAGTGCCAGTAGACAGAAAGTAGTGAAAGCAACGAGAATCTAGTATGTACTTACCTGGGTATACGCGTCTGCCTGCTACACTAATGTAGGTAGAAAGCTAACGGCGTTGTTGTACAGCTCGTCTTTGTCCAAAATCAAGTGGATGCTGGTTGAATGAAGAAATTGGCCCACTTGCTAGGAATGGCGGAATTTGACAGGGACGCCAAAGAGGGCAAAACGAGCTCTTGAGCTGATGTTGCCGGGGGGTTGGCCGAATTAACGGGATGACGGGGAGGGGTGTGAGAGGTGGGATCGGGGGAGGTGGGAGATCGGGAGATCGGGAGAAGAGGAATACGATGGTGAAGCGGGCGAGGTGGGTGGAAAGGAAGATGGAGGTTGACGGGGTGGAGGAGGGGGGAAGAGAGGGAGAGTTGGGAGGTGGGAAGATGTGTGGTTGAGGATTCAGCGACAAAACGGGTGAGAGTCTTTGTCGAGAAACGGTGATGAAGTTATGTAAGGTGGGTTTGGGGGGGAGGGATCATGGAGAGGAAAAATAAGGTGGGAGTGGGAGGAGGGAGGGGGATGGGGACCAGACGAGGCCAAGCTCCAAAGTCGGGACTGACTTCAGTTGTTGATTTGCCAATTGGGCATGCAGTGGCGCTTGGGCTTTCGGTAGGGGTGGTTGCTAGTAACAATAGAGTCGTACCTGCTACGCTTCAAGACATACATGCCCCCACCCTCCACGGTCCACTCCCCTCCAAAGCCTGGACCACGGATGTACCTTGACATCATTGCCGATACAGATATACCTCCCTAGCACTTACACCTTGCTGGAACCGAGAACGCATGTCCTTTCAGCAGCGGCTCGCTCCTTGCGAATCCTGAGTACTGGTCAATGGGTGAGCCACGACCAGTGTGAGTTTCTCACCCTAATATGTACTTTGCAGGTGACATCAAGCAGGTTCGGTACTTTGTTCTTGCAGAGCAAAAGTGGGGATGAGGGGGAAACATAAGGGTAACGAAGGCATGCGATCTTCAATGCAGCAAGTCCCTACCTACTTGTACCCAGTACCTCCCGACGTCTTTACGGATTAGGAAAGGAGCTTACAGGACAGTGACGAGTTGAGAGATCACGATAGAAATAAAATCGTAGCAAGCATAGGATAGTAGGTAGGCAGTTGCTGAGATCCCGAAACGGGTATTAGAAAGCAACGCTCTCCGACATTCCTCTAATAAGACAGGCTGCCATACAGCATATGGGTATGTAGTTAATGCAAGGTTTTCGACCCTAGGTTGATGACTCCCGAGTCTACGTACGTAGTCAGAGGCACTTTTGACATCTTATCAAATAACTAGGTACTTTGGCAATGACCTGCACACTTACTGAAGAGGTCTGTCTATACTACCTAGGTACATGTAGGAAGCAAGGTCCATATTTAACCAGGTACTTTACTTAACCTTACTTCGTAGAAGTAAAGTGATATAATCCTTTAAAACTCCAAAGATAATATACATAAGGTCTGTACTAAGTAATTCACTTAGAGGTGGTCTTTAGGCGTGGTACCTTTATTAGACTACTACCCCTCCATACTCCTTACATTGAGATATACAGATAATACTACAGTACCGCAAAGCCTCCGCAAAGCCTCCGCAAACCCAAGTACATGAACCCTCCTTGGTGGCACTAACCATCCCTCAATACAGGGGGGGATTTAACGAATAGAGACTCCGGGGTACAGGCGGGAGATTCGCGATGCAGCACTTGCGTAAGCAGATTAGGCAAAACGTTCTCGCGAGAGTCTTCTGACTGTGCTTCGATGCACAAGACCGGAGTCAACCGAGAGTTTGTTTCCTGCGGTCTCATGTAATTTCCTATCCTGTAGCTGTACATATGGAAGAAACGCTAACGTTGGCCAACTGGAATATCGCATTCATTCCACAGCATGCAGTGGCACGTCA
The DNA here is from genome assembly GCA_022495065.1 of Xylaria telfairii. Classification (NCBI taxonomy): domain Eukaryota; kingdom Fungi; phylum Ascomycota; class Sordariomycetes; order Xylariales; family Xylariaceae; genus Xylaria; species Xylaria telfairii. Next base: position 73,814 of record MU383961.1, on the reverse strand, counting down.
TCGGTCCTGGATCTCTATTTGTTTGGCCATCTCGATTCTGGCGCCGGGCTGTGCGGCCTCTGGGTGATTCGGGTAGTTTCCAGAGTTGAGGTTGTTGGTTATTGACGTGTTGTCTCCAAAACCTTGTAGGGTACTGTATTTGTCGTCCTGCTGCTCCAATCGATGTGCGCAGTACGTTGTACTTGGTGATATAACTGCTACTCTACCGAGCTAGGTAGGTACCGTAAATCCCTTGTATTTAGTCAGGTAGTATCAGAAGTGGCCCTTCACGCAAGTATCACGTGTCGCTGTCACCTCGAACTCGTTTCAGTCATATAACGCCACGCCACAGGTACCGATATCATAGATCTCCCGTACCTACAGTAGCCACGCCCCGCTGGCGTTACGGGACGGATACTGTACGCATCATTATTCATACTCGAGGTACGCAGAGAGGTATACTCCCAAGTGACGGGCAACGATTTTATCGGAAAACCCTCATCCATTTCACCTCCGCAAAACGGATTTGCGGTTACATATTTGGGGTCGCTTAATCTGCATAACATCCCGCGGGGTGCGTGGGTGAGCAATCGCAAACCCCAAGATACAGTAGCTCCGGAACGGTTGCTTGTGGGGTCACAGCGCAGATAGCAAATCACTCTCCAACGTGCGTCTTAAAGGGCTTGTCGCTCATGTATCAACCTGCCGTCCCGTCTTGTTGTTTTGATTTCACGCCTGGAGGGTGTTGTCGAGTCACTGCTTATATCTACCCCAGGCCTAACTGTATATGCCTGGCTCGCCGAAGAGGTTTGTATTCTTCGGAGCCTCTACATACGCGCGTTAAGGATTCGAGTGGCTAGACTAGCGATTTGTAGGCCGAACCAATAGACAGGGCCCCGACCCGGGTAACTGACGTGAGGCAATGCCATCATTCGCACAATCCACGAGCTGATCACTCAGGCTTATCCGATGGCTTGAGATGCCCCGCAGTCCTGCATATACATAGATGAATTACTGCCCAATAACAGCAGAAATCCCAAGGTGATATCGATGAGCGCTTACATCATTGGTAGGCAAGGCATGACTTCGTCGATGGTTAACTGCGTACGCGCAGTGTAAATTAGACCCCGGCAACCACCGAGGTTAGTTAAATATGTCTGTTTTCAGTTTAACAACACAGGAATGTATCGCACATCCCAACGGGCATCGGGTCCGTTATCACCTCTATGGAATATAAGTTGTTGTCTTCTTCCACCTTCAAAGATAGATGGCTACTGGCTATTATCTTGGACGCAGGGTTGAATCAAACTTCGACAAGGTAGCCACGAAATCTTGCATCGTGCAATCACCAGGCATGTTGCTGTATTTGTCACGCTTCGCTGTCCAATGCTATCCTACGACAGGAAGACTATCTCTGTCTAAGGGTGTTCTCATGCTGTAGCCAGAAACGCTTGCAAGAAACGTGACCCCAGTGCTCAACCCACCACTCGCCAAAGCTATCATCTACCTCGTCATCGACCTTTGCGAGTCTTTCGTTTCTTTTAAGTCCGCATATAACACATGCTTTTAGTGCCATCGGAACGTCCTTGACCGTCTGAATCTGTATAGTGTCGATAATCTCAGGAACTTTTAATTGTTTCCCACCGCTCTTTTTGGCCGAATTTGCAGAGGCGACTATGGACCGTAGGCGGCCAACTTGACTCTTCCAGTTGCTTACAACATCTGCCGCCTCGCGGTCTTCGCGCACTGTCTGCGTCTTGTCTACCCCAGCGAGTTTCATGCCCTTGATCCCAGCTGCAGAAATAGACATGCTCTGGGAGAGAATTTTGTCTCTGTGCCATCTCATTTTTCGGCCAGCAATAATACGAGCTGCTACAACTGCTAAACTTAAATATCCTCTTAAAAAGTCGTAAGTCTTGGTATCTGACAAGACGCGATCTTTGATTTTCTGTGGCTGCCCGCTGACTGGCTTATATAAATATTCGTTAGCCTCGTCAAATAGCTGCGGAAATGCTGATAATAAAATCGACGGTGGCGGGATATTGATCGGTGGAAGGGCGCTGTCTTCAACCTCGGCTACGGTTTCGGTCTTTGTATCAACAGGGTCCCAATTCCATGTCGCGCTGTCATTAGTAGTCGTAGTAGGAACTTTGTTGCTCTGTGGCCTAGAAGTTTTCTGCACGGGACTTTTGGGATCGGCTGGCTTGAGTGACTCTACCGAGTCCCAGTCCCAAGTAGACTCCACTGTTGTTGATTGTGGCCTGCTGGGTTGCTTTGGTAAGTGAGAAATAGAACCCCGATCGTCTTCAAATGTTTGAGATTTCGTATGGGCATGCGTGTTTCGTGATTGCGTTGTTCCCGAGTATGGCTTGAAACTGCTTAGCTCTTGTTTTCGAATTGCAGGTTGTGCTTGGACAGGTGTCAATCGTGTTATTTGAGAAGGTTTAGGAGTTGGCTCGTTTATATTTAAGTCTAACAATAGCTCGGAGGCTTTTTTAGTAGTCTTCACGGTTGATGAATCATCTGATAGGCCACTTGACAGGACCTCTAGAGGTGGGTGTCCAGGCGTTGGCACAGTTTCGAACTCTCCAAAGTCATCGTCACTTCCCCCACTGGCCTGCTCTCCTCCAAAATCATCGGCATCAAACAGAACGTTAGGGTCGATATTGCTGGTCTTTGCCTGTACTTTAGGTTTTGGAGGCCTTGGGCTTGGCTTTGCTAGTGGGACAGATGGTCTTGCCGGCTCACTAGGCGATATTGAGGATTCTTGTAAGTCAACTAGACTATTCGAAATCAAGTCCATTGTTGAAGCTCGCATAATCCTCGTTGGTCGTTTGGCAACGTTTCCCGCTGGTATCGGTGGCTTAGCGTCCCCCAAACCCGGAGCTACTGGTGCTGCCTGCAAAGGTGTAGACGAGGGAGCAGTATCTGGCGCAACCTCGAAATCGCCCCAGCCATCGTCATCTTCGGTGTCGTCATTGCCCAGGGGCTGTATGCTTGCAAAAGTGCTTGTGGCTACTGGTGTCGGCCGCGTGCTGGGAGCTGGTGAAGACTGAGGTTGCCACGAATGCCGGAGCTGGTTCGAATTCGAAATAGAGGCGAACTGGCCCCATTGCGGATTACCCGTGGGGGATGCCGCAGGAGGGTTCGAGATCGACCCGAAGGCAAACGGCACCGATGCAGACTGGGTCGACGTAGGCTTCGATCGAGGTTGTCGTTGTTGTGGTGGTGGTGGTGGTGGTGGGTGCGAGGCATCCTCGAAGGCGGCAAAGAGATCTGCGGACATGTTCGAAGGCTACGAGGGCTCTACAAGCAATGCAGGTCAAAATATCAGTAGCTGGCCGGGAAGACCGGGAGACCAGGAGCCGACACACCGTCGACGGGATGGTTGAACCTGTATGATACGTCATCCAGCTGAAGGACGATATTTGGGGGCTGAATTGAGCTTTCCGAGCTAGGAGTGCCCGCTTTGATTACAGGGGTGCCTCCTTGCCAAGCGATACTAATATAGGTGTACTTACACTAATATCGTTCTCTACTATTTCAACATGCAAGTAACACCTGGTCATGACTTTAATACAATACAGACCTAGGTAGTAGGAATGTGACAACTTAACTAGTACCTATTTACCTATAAGGTATGGGATAAGGTGTTGGTCTTTGTTTTGGTAAGATTAGTATACAGAGAACGCAACGATAATGCGATCAGCCCTACAACTTACATCACAACATTGTCCATTTTGGTGGAGACAGCATGCGGGTCATACGATTTGCTATCACAAGGTAGGCACCTCCCTGCTGCAGGTAGGTAGCATGTATGAGAGGACGGCATGAATGCAGCCTCCGGCTACCTACCACTACCACCTCCACCAGCCTCATCACTAACGAACTGCACTAGGTTAGCTGACTCGTTGCGAACTGCGCTCTGCACGCCGGAACTCCCATTGTTATACAACGAACGCTTCTAGAATGAGATCTCTAGCCGATGCTTCGTAAGTTTTATTACCAGATACCACGCCATCACTGAAATAACGCAAGCTAATGAATTCTCCTTTGCCTCTGTCTCAAGCTCACGATGGCAAGAGACTCTCAAGCACAGCTCTAGTCTGGCAGATCTGCAGCGCGCCACCAAGGACGATGGGCCTGGCAGTCCCTGTATATTAGGATGCAGGTCTGTCTGCTGGAAGGTCTGCGAGCCTATTCTACCATCTTTTGCCATGGGCTGCGCTGATAGGCGGCGCAGGCATTCTTGCTGAACCAGACGACTCACACGGCGAACTGGGCTCATGCGCTTCTCGAGTCACGGAGCTCGTACGCGTCCCTTAGGGAGCATTTCTTAAAATATAGCAAGCATCCTGAGTACCTCACCGCAGGGAACTCGGATCCGCTAGCGGACGACTTTAATGTCGGTTCCTTTCTACTGCACCTCGTTTCTGTAGTCGTGTGACTAACGGGGAACAGTCGCCGTGGAATACATACCGTCAGGATCAGATCCTCCGGGCTGAGATTCTGCAAGATGTCCAACGCTTACCGGACGAACCATTCTATCACCAGCCACACATCCAGACACTCATTACGGATGTTCTCTTCATCTACTGCAAGCTCAACCCCGACGTCGGGGGATACCGCCAGGGCATGCATGAGCTGCTTGCGCCAATAGTTTACGTTGTTGAGCAAGATGCGATCGATCCCAGGGATGTTTCACCTGATGCTTCTAGCGACCTGAGGATGGTGGAGATGCTTGACGCCTCCTTCATTGAGCATGACTCTTTCGCGCTCTTCTCCAGAGTTATGGATAACGCAAAAGCATTCTACGAAACTGGCGAGCCTTCAGATAACAACACAGGAAACGCTGCCTTTAGTATACAGTCAACAAAGTCTTCGATCGTTGAAAAGAGTGAGTATATTCATGAGATCTGCTTATATAAAGTAGACCCTGAGCTCTCCGTTCACCTTAAAAATATCGAGGTTCTGCCGCAAGTTTTTCTCATGTAAGCCCCTACCGTGATTACCACTGCATCGTGACATACTAACTTGGCCAAATATAAGTCGCTGGATTCGACTATTGTTTAGCCGTGAATTTCCTTTTGATCAAATGCTAAGACTATGGGATACCCTGTTTTCTATTGATCCAACGTTTAAACTTATAGACCTTATTTGCACTTCGATGCTGCTCAGAATAAGATGGGAGTGTGAGTTTCGTTTCCCCCCAAAACAAACAAACACACAAACGAAAAAAAAAAAAAGTAAAAAAAAAGTGTTGCCAATTTACTAACGCAGATCAGTGCTTGAGGCTGACTACAGCGTGGCTTTACAACTCCTACTCAAATACCCAGTACCACAAGCTCCTAATGGGCCGCACACATTCATAGACGATGCCGTATACTTACGGGACCACCAAGACAGTGCTGGAGGCGCAGAGTTAATCACAAAATACACCGGACGTTCCCCACGTTCGCCAAGTGCGTCAATACCAACAACACCAAGAAGGGCCCCCCCAAGCCTGCGACAAAAGCTAGCAGGCACCCGATCCCCGCTCTCGCCGCCACGTTTCCGTCCGCCTCCGGGCGGCGTCGAAGCCCTATTCCAGGGCGCGGCGAAGAACGTACTAGAGCAAAGCGAGAGGCTGGGCATCAACCAGGCGGTACGGGACGCCATGGTCGAGATCCGCCGCAACGTCCAGGAAGCTAAGAGCTCCATGAAGACGAGTAGGGACCTTTTCTCGGAGCCGCGGCCGAGCACCGCCATGCGCGCCGTGGCCGCCATGGACCGCCGGAACCGACGGCTGGCCTCCATGCTCGACGAGCCAATCGCGGCCCTCGAGAACCTAAGCACCACGATCGAGGTAAAAGGGGAGGATAGACAGAAGCAAGACACGGTCGCGGTGGCTGTAGCGAGGCTCCAGTTCATCAAGGTCTACCTAGAAGACTCGACCCTCGCTCTCCCGGACGACGAAGACGGCCCCGCCTCTCCCAGGTCGACGGCGGAGAGGAAGGTCGATTCCGAGCCCTTGAGCGACGCCGTCGCAGCCATGGCGCTAAACACACCTATGGTGCTCGACTCACCAAACCCCAGCGGCGGCGGCGATGGTGACGAAACGCCCAAGCCGACATCATCCTCACCACCAACAGCCCATGACCCATCGTCCAATCCCGACGCCGCGGCAGAAAAGATGGACACGGACCCTCTTGGCGTCGAGGTCTCGAGCACGGTGCAGACGCTCCAGCGGCCGCAGCCGCCGATCCCGACACGGTCGACGCTGGCACAGTCATCGTTCTCGTGGATGCTGGAGCCCGACGTGAGCTCCGCCGCGTCTACCTCGTCCGCATCGGTGTTCGGGTCTACCGCGTCGGCTTCGAAGCCCGACACCCACCGCAGGAAGCCGTCTGCGAACGCTAGTCGCGAGCGAACGGCCTTCCTGTTCGGCGAGGTCCCCGCGGATGCCAACGGTAACGCGATCCGCGAGGAGGACATCTTTGGGCTGGAACCCATACGGAAAGGGGGTAGGTACGGGGGTAGGTAAGCAGGCGCGATTCACATTGCAAGAATTAATAATAGATGGGGATACGTCACCCGTCACAATGTCACACGCAGAGTGTGTTTTGTAAATGACAGACAGAATGTCGGTATATAAAGCATTAAACGATCTCGTTGCTAATTACTCACAAAGCCATCCATTACCACGTGCCAGGGCGAAGAAAATGGACCAAGGTTAAGAAAATCAAATAAGGTCGCGAGACAGTGAAGGTAACAAAAACAAATAAAACAAATGAGCCTGTATATATTGCCATCTGAATCTCTTTTGAAGGTTTCCGAGCGCCGCCCAATGCTATACGTACCCAGGTCGTATTATATGATCTCTAGAACTAATTTGGAGGGGAAAAAGGAAACGAGTAGCTAAGCAGTTAGACGCAGTGTATTAACAGTCGTGTTCCCATCAATCCCCCATCATCAGCCATCTTCAGTAAAAATTGGGGGGGAAGGAAAGTGGTCAAAAAGCAAGCCTGCCAAAATGGGTATCACTCATTCCACCACCAACAATAAGGAAAGCCGTCGGGAAACAAAAGCTTTCTTGATGTTGTGTCTTTATACGTCCCACTACCATGTGACTCCATTTCCTCCATGTCCTCTCTGCTTCCCTAAACTTCTACGGCGGTTATGTCTGTTTTCTCATAATGCACTTTCCTCGTTAATATCACGGAAACCCATGTTTCATTCCATCTGACACCAAGGATGCTGTAGCACTTGGTCGATATCATATCGTTGCGAAACGTCGCGGTTAAGCATGCAACGGATGAGGTTAATACTCTCTTCACTGATCGTGTATGGCACCCTCAGATCGCGATCCATTATCTCGTCGATGCTGTAGAAAGGATTCTCCTTGTAAATGATCGTGTAAAGTAGGATGCCGAGAGCCCACACGTCTTGCTCTTTCCCACCATACGGCTTCCCGGCTAGGACTTCAGGAGCGGCGTAGTCTAAATTTTTGTCAGGTCAATAATAGTTCCTTAACCAAGGTGAAATAGCATATCATTTAAACCTACCGATGGTACCCACAAAGACGTCGAAAGGTCCGCTCTTGATATAAGCCGCACTTCCAAAGTCGATGAGCTTGATATTTCCTTCGCCATCTAGAACGACGTTCTCGTCCTTGATATCACGGTGGACAACCTTTGCCTTAACATGTAGATGGTGTATGGCCTTCGCAACCTGAACAAATATGCTACGGCATTCATCCTCGTCCATATTTGCGCGAAGTTCGATGTAGTCGAAGAGGTCCATGCCTGGCAGGCCGTGTGGTGTCATTTCTATGTAGTAGTTGGTTTCGTCCTCAAAAAAGTCTTCCATCTCAACGATGTTGGGATGTTTTAGGCCGTCTCGCTGGAGGTAATCCAGAACGTGGATCTCAAGCGGTACGGTACCAAGTCGTCGGTCCCTAGTCCAAGTGTCGACAAGGATTCGCCGTTTCGTCACATATTTCAGTACAACCTTCTTTCCGCCATTGTGCTTATACCGCGCCAATTTGACCTGACCATAAGCACCCTGGCCCATGTCCTCCAAAATCACGAAATCATCTATTGTCTTCTTTTGGGGCGCTGCGGTTTCGGGGGTAGGCGTCTTTCTCTCTGGCGAAGTGGGAACACCCGCTATTTTTTTGGCAGCACTGATAGCGACATTCTTGATTTGCCGAGATAACGACGCTTTGGACGGCGGAGATATCGGCCTACTATCTTCTGAATCCGACGTAATGACTGGAGGGGTGTGGGCTGGCGTTTGACCTGGTGACGGCTGGTGGGGAGGAGTCATAGGACGAGATAATAGGGTTGAACTCTCCGCAGGCAATTTTTTAGAGGCATGCAGATGTCTAGAGTACGTTATCCATAATGCATATACCATTTCGGATTCCACGTTAGACAAGGCAGCCTCATCCGTGGATGAGTCATCATCGCTTGTGCCTGAGTCGTGACCTGAGTGTTTCTCGCTCTTTACTACTCGCATCTGCACGTCGATTTTCAGCTCAGTGCCGTCTCGATGCCTAGCCAGTAAGCCATCGGGGCTAAGAAAGGTTGTTGCTGCATCAGGGCGGCCCTCATGAATACCCACTAAGGCCGAGGCCTTTCTAAAACTGTGTTCCGGAATAACAGTTCCATCCTGGGTCAGCATCCCACCTTGCTGATGCAAAACCTCAAGAATCTTGTCGAAGTCCGGTAGGAGGGCATTGATTGATTGGCCTTCAGGTTTCTCGTAGCCGAACAGAGCACCGCAAAACGCAGAGTTGGAGCTCTTAATTCGCAGTGAATCAGTGCTAACAACAATTATGCCTGCAATATGAGGGAGACAAGAGACTCGAAGTTCCATCTCACCCCTTGTCTGGGTAACCGTAGCCGGAATATTTATGTTTCCACTGTCCCGGCAGGTGAAATATTTGCGCTTCTCAATTTGAGCATAATCAATTGCGCCGAATCTGGGGTCAATACCCTGCCGAGGGATGCGAGCGATGAGGCTGCCAACATCTATCCCAGGAGCAATGTGTTCTTGTCCCCATATTAGCGAAGTGTTACCCGTGGCTTTAGTGACAAGGCCGTCTTCGTCCAAGCTCAAGAAGGCAACATCTTCGTGAATTTCTTCCAAAACCCAAATTAGCCCGACTTTCTTTTCTTTGACCCACAGGCTCGCAGAACCCGTTGCGCCGTTGCGCTTCTGTATCGGGACAACATCTCCGCATAGTAACACGCCTCTTGACCGAGAATGAGAGTTCGGACCACGGGTCTTAGGCGCTGATGGATCACTATTATGGATTGTCACAGCTCGACGTGCAGGAGCTTTAGGAGGCTGAGATCTGGAATTAGGTTTGCTTAATAACTGCGCTGTAATGCCGCCTCGACCGCCGAGCAAGGTCGAGCCTATTGATGGGGCGGGTTGGATGGGCGGAACGTTGGTGGTTTGATTTCCAACGTCGGTTTCGGTTTGAAGGAGCTTTCTTTCCAACCATTCCCGCCGCTCCTCTTGTACAACTTCTAAAATGCCCATTTTCCGGACTTCTGCCTTAGTTACACCAAAAACTAGACAAGCCAGATCATTTGCGGCGATAATGGTCCATGGGGGGCGGGATTCCGTTGTGAAGATGGCCTGCGCAGCGGGCACCCACCGTGATGAATGCCCATGTACCGCGGGTCCCAGAGCACCGGATTGAGCAAGAGAAGTGAAAGGCCGTGATGGTATCGATGGTGACAACAATACTTCGGGATAGCCGCTAGACTGGTTGGCAAGGAAGGGTTGAGCAATAGCATCTATAAGTTTCTGCTGAACGCCAACCGCGGCGACATCAGTGAATGTTCGTCGTAAACTAGGGCGTCGTGTCGCGGGCGGTGATGTCTTCGTGGTCGAGTTACTCTCGTTGGTGGGCGTTCTGGATGAATTCTCCGAATCGGTCTGGTCATATTGCACTTCGAGGTGGCTGGAACTTGGGACCTTCTTCTCCCCGGGCTGGGGTTTAACACCGGTGATGTTCTCCGGTAATAATGAAGGTGATCGGGTGGTGGTGGGGGAGACCATCGGAGTTGTATACGGTTCGGGGCTACCAGTTCGAGGTATAAATTGACGGTCGAAAACGTTTTCGCCCGAAACGTTTGCTGGGCCACTTAAAGGATGGGTGACGAGGTCGGGGTCGACGTTGGGCAAGTTTCCCGCACCGACAAGTTGTGCTCTGGTAAGTAAGTCGAGCATATTTTGAGTTTCCACATCACCGGTTGCTCTAGCCTGAGCGCTAGCAAGGGCAGCATTGGACGAAAGAGCCCATCCCATCCGATCTTTCATGAACTCTATGGATCGCTTTAACACATTCTGGCGGTTGTGTATGAGGTCCTCCGACTGATGCGCGAAGGAGAAGGAATGCAACGACTCGGAAGGGAAGCGAGAGAGATCCTCAGCGAAGTTCGGAGAACAAGGCCCAGAAGACAAGGGTCCTTGCGGAACCATTATGTTGAGAGAAGCAGAGCGCGCAAGACTGGTGGAAGGACTCCTGGAGGATGCGGCAGTTGAGGGAATGGTTGGATTGCGCGAAGAGGGGTTTTGACGGATGCGTCGAAGGCCAGATAGACCGAGCCCGTGGTCATGCTCAGCGATTATGGAGGCAGATCGGCTGGCAAGGCAGTTGTAGTTAGTCATCGGAGAAGGCTGAGGGATTTGTGATATGTGTATGATGGTTGGGGTGCCCATGTGCACAGAGGGAGGCTGAGCAGGTGTGTGTCCGTGTGATGACATGTGACGCGCTACGGAAGACCACTGAGTAGACATGTATTTGCGAGCACATCACCCGCCTCGTCACAATCATCACAACTATGGCCTCCCTCCTCCTACTCGGTGCTGGTAGTGTGAAACATACCTCTTGGCAGAGTCAGACTCGACGGACATGGCTCCGGCATCGAAAGAAAAGCGAAGCCTGGGCGTTTGGTCGTCGACATCAGAATCGGACTCGGCGACGGCAGGGAGGTTCCCCGTACTCCGATTCTTGGGTATTTGTAGGTCCGTGGCGAGCTTGCTTCTCGCGGGTGGCCGGCCGCGCTGGGGTTGCTGCTGCTGCTGCTGCTGCTGCTGCTGCTGCTGCTGTTGTTGTTGTTGGTGGTGGTGGTGATCGTCGTCATCCTGGACATGGGCAGTGTCGGCGCCTGGGCCGGGAGGATCGGGTGTCAGCAGTGTTTTGGGGCGATGAGCACAGCAGTCTCAGCACAAGCAAACACATGAGCTCACCGGGTTCTTGGCCGCCGCCATGGATATGGTTCATAATTGAGAATGACAATAAACACCGTATGGAGGCGAACAGTGCTTGTCGGGCAAATTGACGAGACCAGACCAAAGACAACGACAGGTAAGGGAAAGAAGAAATTGGCAAGCACAAATGCAAAAGAAAACAAACCAAGCGGAGAGGTGCGAGTCTGGCTCAAGCTGATGCTGGTGATGGCGTTGGCAGGTTTTCGTGGGTTAGAAAAGAAATGCTACAGAGGCCGCGATGCGAGCGCGGGGTTCAAGCGTACAGTCTAGGGACGGGAGTGGAATCCCAAGATGGTGAATATTTATTCTCGAGTTGGGGTTTGGCTCAAGTAGGCATCGACCCTGGGCTAATTTCTGTCCTCTTCTAAGACACCTACATACTGTAGTAGGCATAGTAGGCATACTGTAGGAGGATATCTATAGGCTATCTGGTGCTGGGGACAGGTACTGCGGGGACTCAATCCAGGGACTGGATGTGAACAGGGACTATAATTGAATACAGAATACAATAGTCCAATCGCTGGGCAGTGAACTTGTACATGTGGTTGGATGCCTTGTATCTTAACCTTATACATGGGCGCATAGTGGCTTACTCTGAAGGGAGCAGGTACTTGGGTGGTGGGGTATTGGCCACTGTGGCGGTCATTATCGCCGAGAATAGTATCTTAAAAGCCGGGGAACCCTGTAGATCACCCGCCCCTATGACATATTGCATGCCACCCGAGTTCTGCCCGAGGAGGAGACAGCTATTCGAACAACCTTACTTAATATGTAGCTGATATTTCTTCAAGTCCCATCCCGAGTTCCTTTCTCCTTAGGTTGATGAGAATATCGGCACTGTCTTATTCTTCATCTAGTATACCGTATGTGTAAGAACCTGTGGCTCATCCTTTACTACTAAGTTCACGACGGCAGGGCTTTTTCTTCGGCTATCGACATGTTGTGCTCTAAGATGCGCCTAAGGATGTGGCATCCCGTTGGTTCATCGCTCATTTCAAACGCGTGGGGGTTAACTGAAAATCATACCTAAGCGTAGACTAGATAAACAGACAAGCTCATGAATTCAGATAGAGATCTGATATGTTGTTGGGTACCTACCAACAACTGCCCAATAAAGCGCTCCTGGAGATATACACTATTTCGGGCTTCTCTCCCGGCTGACTTAAAAAGTCTTACCGAGACGGAGACATCAACACCACAAGTCCATATAGATAGATATGCTACTTACTTACCACGTTTTCATGCTTTTTACTTGCTAGCACATAGAGGTAATAATGGGCAATTTCCCGAAACCATCACCATATCCACAACAACAGATGGCACCTGGGCATATATGTACCTACATCGGTAGGCGAGATATGATGTCAATGAGCACTAGCAGTTGCATGACTGACCAATCACAAACAGGTACTTATAGCTAGCCTACCCGTTAAGCAAGCCGTTCATCATCGAAGTGGAAACCTTTGAGCATCTCCTGACCAGGATCCTGGCCGAACCAACAGCACCTCATCCCCCTCACACCATAGGATCGCCAAGAACGAAGCGAATGTGCTTCACACGGCTCGCTTGGTATGCTTGGTGGTACTAGGCGGGTTGGCGTTAGTTGCTTGCTGACGGAACAGATGATGATACATCATACGTGTTTTTCCTAGTCATCAGGCCGGGAAAGGACCCGTGAGTACTGTAGGTTGAGATCGTCGCGATATACCACATGGTCTCTTCCAACTCGTTATGCATTGGCTGTCTTGAAGTCCGCATGTCTATAATGTAGCTCTTCGGGCCATAGTCTATAGTGCAGCATATACTTAGCGAGTAACTGTCACAAAGTACAAGTTTGAGCATTCCTTCGACCATAAACTTGATTCAAATTACCTAACTTTGCAGAGCTAACAATAGTCAATAGTGATAGCAAGGTGAACTGCATACAGGATGCACAATGCGTTAAAATGAATCATGGTCTGTAGTTTCGAGCATATGCTCTTTGAATAGGCTTGAAAGAGCACAGGCTTGCATTCCAACTCGGGCTTACGCCAGACGAAGAGGTATCTTCTCAAAATTCATAAACGCCCTCCCTCTTATAGTATAATCTTCACCGTTTCTTCCTTTCCTACTCGCAACTTGGAGTTAACAGAAGCCAGTTGCCATCCGCCGCTTTCCCGAACGCCATGTATGCAACCAATAACAATGCTATTTTAATCGCTTCCCCGGCATCGTCGCGCTATTCCATGCGCCTAGCCAGATGACCCCCGGCGTTGCCAGGGCCTTTGGTCCCTCCAACGCTAATATACAGTATGTACGTAGAAACAAGCATGCATCCATTCCTGTGTTGGCCCTGTACAATTGCTGCTCGTTCCTCTCGCCGTCCGCGTCTTCTATTTTTAGTGGGTATCATAATACTTTAGGTCATAATGGCAACAGATGTTCCTCTTCAAACCACTAAACACGTTGATGAGGTGCTGGCGCTTCGGTATCATCCATCAAACAAGTCAGGCAGTCAGCTAACCGACCCGCCAGGAGCAGGAGAACCGGAGCTTTTATTCCGTCTAAAGAACGTCGAGACATTCATCCTGAAACGGCTCGTCTTTTTCTTGAGAGTCCCATCGGGTTTCAGGGTGCCACTCGATTCTTCTTCCGAGGCATGAGTCGAATCTGCTGCCGCAATCGGTGTAGTAGTGCGGGATGAGTCTGGGGCGGTCACCACTGTTGTTGGGTCGCTGGACGGCCGCTCGGAGGAATCCTGGCTAACGATGCTCGTCCCTTGCGTACTTGGAGAGAGTGGCATTTTACCAGTGGTGGCGCTTGTGGCTTGGGATTGCCAGTCGCCAGAACACGGGGCAGAGTTGCTTCCTTCAGTGGTATCGCTTGAGCGTTGCTTCCCATTGTGCCCCCCTAGGAATCCATCATGTCCACTTGCATGAAACGGATCGCTGGCAGCAAAATCGGCTACAGAATCCAAGGAAGTATTGATGCCACTAATTTCTTTGTACTGGAGTGGCATAGCAGGAACCTGGCTGAGGCTACCCGGGGGAGCAGAGCCAGCTGCCTTCATCTCGGCATGGTCGGTGGGAATCGGAACGAGCTCGACTTTTCCTATCTCAATGACAGAAAAATCATCATCCATAGCCAGACCTTCGACCAGCTTCATGATGTCGTCGTCAAGGGGTTGTTGAGTAAACAGTTTCATCCTCTCTGCCGCCATATCTGGGATTTTCTGTACTGCTTTCTCAAAATAATGTATATTCCTCTCGATTTCCAAGACCGTATACTGCATCTGAGGTAGCACTTCGGCCACGCCCTGAAACAGCGGGATAGCGAACAATCGCACAAATTTGAGCTGCGCCTGGGCGAGTGACATGAAATCTTTCTTCGGAGGCGAGATAAGTGATGATGGTATCCCTATCTCTTCTTCCATCGCAGCTTGCCTAGAGAACTCGTCGCATAGAATATTCATCCACTGGAGAGCGGTATCATATCTGCGAGCCTAAAATTGCGGATTAGACTACGACGCGTCTTTTTAAACGTGGTTGTATGATACTTACTACATTGCTGATATCTGCACATTTAATCAACAAGGAACACATCAAGGCCTTTAAGTCGTCGAGTGTGCGTTGCGACGACTTATCAACCACGGGTTCCGACTTTAACTTCTCCTGAAGATCGGTCAATCTCTTCATGTAGTCAAAATGTAGGCCCATATCAGTTGCTAGGATTGAGCTAATCATCAAAGAGCGCATTCTTGTGTCTTCAAACACCCGAGGCCAATGCCTTCGAAGAATCTGGGAGTAGGCCGCACAGTGAAACGATTCGAGGACAGACCGATCGTTATATAGTTGAGCTAAAGGAGCATTAAGGACGACAAGAAATCCATTGTTGACGCCCGGGTGGCCCACGTCGTGACCAATAGCACTGACGAGGAGCGCTAAAGCTTCGAAAGGCCCAAGCAAAGAGGTAATTGGGGATGTGTCTGCACTAGGCGAGGAGTGTGACGTAGGAGGATACGGTGGTAAAGCTCCGATGTGAATTAGGAAATCGAATGTAGCCTGCAATACATCGACTGCGTGTCGGAAGTTGTGATACGGAACAAATTGGTTGTACGCTGCGCGACATGCGACGAGAAACGTTGTCAGCTGATCTGCATGCATGTTAGCTGGTTGCCGCAAAAAGTTAATGCCTTTCATTTCGCAAGATGCTATTCACCTGTGGGTAGCCGCCATTTCTCCAATTCTGGCATCGCTAACGCATGTTTGAACATCAACGTTGCCGCCATGAGGAGCGAGTCATCATCAAAACTCGGGGCACAGAAATGCCATTTGCCCGGTGCCTCTTCGATTTCAGCACGGTGCTTAGACGAGACGTCAATCTTGAGAGTAGAAATACGACTCTCGCTCTCTTCACCCGAACGACAGATGCCGCCCATTAAGCCTGACACCATTGCCTCCCTCAAATATGCGAACGGCTTTTCCTCGTGGATTCCAACCCAGGATCGTTTCCGGCCCCTTCGAATTTCTAGGAATGCCTGTTGATCCCTGGCCACTTCTTTGTGAGCTCGGTATGCATGAACCTCGAGCGTCGTGAGAGATTTGACATGAAGTGGGCTCGCCATAACATCTACAGCACCGGAGTCGAGACACCTTCGCAGCAGAGCGCGACTTGTCAATGAATTGGCAGAGGATCCCTGAAATTCTGTGAGGTATCCGGCATATGCAGGCTGTAGTGATTCCTCATCCGCTACACCTGTTGCTGGTGGAGTGCGTAACAAAGGGAAGCTAACAACCGCGATAGGCATAACTAATTTCGAAAGGCTCCTCAATTGTGTTTCGTACACGATTTTCTCTAGCAGACCAATTCCATATAGATCCTTCGCTAAGCTATCTTCTTTCTCGTCGTCGGGGGGAATTCTAGAGTAAGGCGAAGGGTCGCGTGACACAAGTGACACTTCGTCGTGCGGTGTATCTATGAATATAAGCGTTGGCTTTAGCTCAGTCACTGAAGTATCGTGTAAATGGACGAGTTTCTCTAAGCACTGGGCACCATTCGGACACAAATGTACTATAGCATGCGGTGTTAGTAAACGATGTACATCGAATTCATTTTACGAACTCACCATGGCCAAAGGCGTCCAACAGCAGCTTCAAGTTAGCCCGTAAATCTCCTGTCTCAAGCAATTCCGTAGTAGGCGACTCAATTAGCCGGCCCTCGTAGACATTTCGGTCTACATAAATAACATTGCAGGTATTACTATCCATGATGGCGGACCGTGGCATCCAGTCCTGCGACTGGAGCGCTTCCACCTGGGAATGGACTGTTGTCGCAAATAGACGTCGATGGACAAAACCAAATCAACAAGCGCAGGTGCTAATTATGCGGGGAGAGGCGAGAGGCACTCGCGCCGAGTAGCAGTAGCTAGCCAGCAATATGTCTCAGCCCGCGACCGTCTATCAAGGGGTTCGCGGTTGCGTGTACAACGTCCGGCAATCAGTCGGCGCGCAATGTGGAACTGGAGAAACTCGGGCAAAAACTCGATCGGCTAGCAACAACAATTGACGCAAGACAAAATTACCGAGCATCCAATACTAGAAGTAAAATGGTCGGTAAGGCGGAGGGTTACCGAGAATGCGACAGGAAAAGCGACCAGTGGAGATATAACAGAGCAGGTCGAGATCAACATGGGAAACCTGCGGGAACGAGTGAAGTAAGGCGCCGACTAGGATGATAAAGCTGGCTGGCGCGCACTCGAACAGAGGATTAAGACAGAGTGCCGCACCACAGATTGCTGTCCCCTGGACGGGCTCGAGGGCGCGGTGGCGAGGAACCTATGCTGTGATAGCTGAGCGTCGAGGGGATTGGAAGGGTCGAGGCGATGTCGACGAATTGCAAAACGATGGATTTGCGCAAAAAAGGGAATGGGGTGGGAAACCACCGTGACGCACACTCTCGGGCGAACTGAGGTATGCACAAAGTATAATAATGGTGCGATGGTGCCGAAGGAAGGCGAGGGAAATCGGCTGATACTGATCGCGACGGAATGGTAGGTAGGTGAGATTGTTAGTTAGACAATGATGGCGTTGTAGGTAGGTGAGACGCCGACTCGACAAGCGAATGGGAGGTGTTGTAGGATGTTTGGTCCAGAATGCAAGGTAGGTAGTGTGTCAGGTAATGGACATCGATGGCCATAAGAAAAACAAGCCGGGCGGCGGTAGATGGGCAGAGGTAGTATGTACAGAGAGAAGAAGAGACGGACGGGACAGACTGTCAATGAGCTGCGAAGAACTGGAGGGTGTGCTAAGTACCTTGGGTAGTAGCGGGCCAGGGAAGGCTCCAAGGTTGGGGTGTGGTGAAGTGTGAACTATGTCGCAACAACAGTAACAGCGATTGTTAGCGAAGTACTTGTGGCGAGCGCTGGTGTACACATGCAAGTGGCACAACAGGCAACTCCCCACACCTACTATGTAGGTATTGCCAAGGGGCCTACCGAACTGTAGGTCGCAAAAGCCCTAGCAAAAATGGAGGGCGAGTAGGTAGGTACACGGACGTATAAATTAAAAAATGCCAGCATGCACGTATACTACAAAGTTCTACTACCTACATGTAGGCAGGTAAGGCGTGCATACTAGCAGCTCTATTGCACGTATAGTACCTACCTGCCTGTGCTAGGTACCTACAGCAGGCGCTAGGGAAGGGGCTGTGACACCTACCTACATAATTATGCCACGCCAGGTACCGCAACTGCGTGTCTGGTCGGTATTGTACCTGACTGGACCTTCCTTTAACCTTCCATCCAGAATTCGTTAACCGGTTTAGGTTTAGTGGTATGGGCCAAAGAAGCCAAAGCAGCTAGTACCAGTCACAGCATTCAGGGTATCTCCTTAACATCTTGCCCTTTTACTTACCTGAGTAACCTCACCTGTCATGCCTTCAATATTAAGTGGTTACCAGACTTACCTTAGGTGAGTGTATGCTCCAGGTATCAAATGATATTTCACCAGGCATTTTGGATGCCACAATTCGAATGTTTCACACACGTTTATTCTGTTAGTCATAGAGAACCTCCACCGATATGAAGGTTTTTCTTTGCAGCCAGACTTTGGTATAATCTTGTAGCAACACAATCGCATCGTCCCAGTTGCTTCCTACCTACCTACTGTACTTCTAACTACTGTAAGGCCGACTGACCTAGGATAGACTGCAGCTGCGTTGACCTACTATGTACACTACAGTACAGTAGAATGGGAATGAGAATACCTGGGTATCCTGCCCATTGTATGTGTACCCAAACGGTCTTCGATGTTACCCAGTGCTAGGTGCCCCTTGCGGCTGACGACAGATCCTATGCGCCGTTTCAGCACCCACATTCCATCCTTTCTTATCACCGAGCTCACCAGCAACACTACTACATGCAGTACCTACCTGTACACCACTATGAACCTTAACGTTGACCCCCGTTGCAAGACATGGTCGCCCCGAGCAAAACCGGTATCTTTCGGTCTATCTTGTCGCCTATGGGGTTGTATGCTCATTCACGGGCCCACGGCCACGGACAGCTATGTGCCACACAGGTCGCAATATCATATGGGGAGGTACTGGAACCGAAGTACCTCCCGGCCACCAGCGAATTGGATGCGGGCTAATAAGGTGTTTCGGAGGATTCCAGCCACTAGCAATGCAGCCCCGACTCAGTCCCTGGAGCCCTTTGATTACACTATATGGTGCATCGTAAGCAAACCTCCACGAAATCCAGCCAACAAGCTAGCTTCAAGGAACATAGCGAGATGACTGGCTGCTTCTTCCTGCATCTGTCCAGGTCACCCCCTGCAGCTCTCCCGCCTTACCAGCTTGTGTCCACACGGCGCGTGCTCGGCGTTCTTGGAATGCTTCGAGAATCCTCATCGAAGCCCAATCGAAGCCAGTGTCGAACGTGCGCCGAAAAGTGGATATTCCACACATCTTTACTCATCAATTGACAATGCCACGCGTTTGTCGCTTGTGAGACCTGCACACCACCTGGAAGGCTGCTAAAACATCGCTTAATCCCATTCCTCTTCGCACGGCAATTATTCTATATGTCGACCAGAGGGCTATAGCCGGCTACCTATTGGCCGGACTTGCCGTCCTTCTGCACTAGGGCTAGAATCATGGCCATGCTGCCATCCGCACGTATGTTGCATATACAGATCCGGATTCCATTGCTAGAATAAGTTGCATACTAAGAGCCTATTCGCTCCATTACGTCTCACTTGGTGTGAATTTATTAGTACCGTGCCCTCGGGGTCCCTCCGGCCGCCTATACGGCCCGCTCGATAGGCTCGAATTGCTGGTGTTGACTTGTGCCTACTTCTCTTGGAGGAAGAGAAGCGGAATCCCCGAACAGCTGAGTCTCCACATTGCCAGACCTTGTTAAAAGCTCACTTGCCAAGTTGTCATGTTGGGTAACATGTCTACCCTATGACGATATATTCCCGTATCCGCCCCGAAGGCGCAATGATTCTAAAATTGACCGGATTATGCGACGTATTCTCGTGCCTGAGACCGAGTTGAGGGTTAGATTCGCATCATAGTTACTACTAGTAGATATATAAACCACCTCAATAATCTATAACGCCGATAATAACCCCCATAGAACTAGCGGCCATCTCCGTGCATACGATCTTGTTTGCCACATTTTTTTTTTAATCTTTTGGACTGCCTAATAACCCCACCTAGGTACTTAGATACGATGGCTCGTCTTTTTACTCATAATTATTTCGTAAAAGACTACCCAGTGTTACATGTATGTACAGTACAGCATACCTAGGCTGGTAGTGAGGTGAGTGCCAAAGAGTAACGTGGGTCAGTAGTGGGCATACAGTGCCGTCACTAACTGCCGAGACTGTATAGATGTGTTGTAGACACATCTTCAGCTACCTAGCGTACCAGTATAATTGTACAGTACAGCAGACTCTGCAGTTGGACAGTGTGCTCGGCTTCGAGTGACCTTCCTTATCAAGTAGGCCCTTCGTCACCTAACATGCCGGGCTATAAACCATCCCACTCAATCTGTATCTCTTATTACCGTTGTCACCAGCAAACTGTTAATGACGTTCAAAGACAGCTCTGCCCCTCCATAGATCCATCCCCGACTACACGATTTGGACATATACCCCTCCACTATATTTCTCATGAGGCCCCATCCCAATATCCGGCTCGAACCTATACTACCTTTACCTATCTGGTGGGCTTGCATACCCTACGTGGTCCGATTAGATCTCTGCAGCGCCCCGGCATGGCGTATCTCTCCCACCTTCTTGATCCAGAGAAGAGGCTGCGAGCGGCTTGACGGAATGCTACCTAGAAATTAGCTCCTAAACCGCATTGAACGCTATCTTTCCCCTCTACTGTATGTAGGTATGCTATATGTTTATCGCCATCGACTCCCTGGTTTTTCCTTGTCTGGAATATCAAACTACGCCGATATAGGGACGAGCTTGGCTGCGTCACTCGCAGCTCCTCGATCTTATTACCCCGGACGAAACCACTATAGATTGCGTGCTCCCTATAGCTCAAGACGAAATGGGAGACGAAACGGCCCCCTAATCGTGCTATAATGGTCTGTTTGTGGGGTAGCTACCTAGGGAGTATAGGTAGATAGTCGTCATCTGGTGTGCTCGTTATTAGTAACAGCGTACTTGATCTTTCTCTTCCACGAGAAGTCTTTGTTACTGTTGCCGATGCCATGATGGCCGAGTATTATTGGTGGCCACGCTATCTTGTTGAGGCACTGTCCTATTATATTCCCATTTCTGGAGTTTCGAGAAAGAACCTGACTATTAATGACAGAGAAATCTACCCAGGTTAGTTATACGCGAACATACGTCACATTGTAGGGTCCGTCTCGATACCCTTCTATCTCGGTACCAACATACCAGGCAAGGAAGTCTAAATGGCTGCCGTTAAGACAGGTTGCAGACGGAGACACCCGCATTGGTTACAATATACAAGCACCGCCGAAACTCGGATACGCTGCGTCTAAGTCAAGCCCCAGATTGGAGACCCGAGAATGCACCCAGTTGCAGAATTGAGGGTTACTATGGCATCTCCCACTTAGGATTGTGTGGCTTGTCTTTAATAGCCCATGGTCCAGTCGACATAGTGTATACGTGTGCTGCAGTATGGCTTACTACCCATCACTGCAGCACATTAACTTCTCCGAGAACAATACCATGCGACTACGTCGCATTCCTACTTCCGCGGCTGTAAGCAACAACTTCATTGGACGATGCAAGATTGATTGAGACCAGCAAAATCGACCCGACCGGTGTGTTGGACCCAGCGCCGTGGTTGCATGAATAGGAAGGATATCCGCCTGCAAGTTACGACTTCGTCAGTGTTCCCGTGCATCAAAGGTCCGCGCAGCACGTAGGCAGACAATCTCATGATACGTACGCATTTCTGCGAGACGTGCAGGAACACATCATGGCCCGGTGAAGAAGTGCAGCTCCCTTCGTCCCTAGATGACGACCGGTTAAGGGCTCTCTCATCCGCAGACTTTCCTAATGTAGCTATTTCTCCTACATGCACACGACTCCGCCTTCGATACCTTTGTACGAGTCCTCGGGCACAGCACCGAGGCCTTGTTGTAGGTTCTCCTTAAGCACACACAAGGCGAGCGAGAGGTAGGTAACAGGGTGGATGGGCTTGTGTTGCACAAAGCTAAACAGGTGACAGCTGAAATTATATTGACCACGGGATGCGAACACCTCAGTGAGTGGCGCGGCACGATACGGACACATTCTGTGTCCGCACATCTACCCAGTCCAGCCCGAAGGGGACCCGGTTTGTCGGTTATCTTAAGTCATGCGATGCAGGCCCGGGCCGGCTTCAGATGTGTGTACGAAACAGCGATGTCTTGGCGCGTGTCAGCAACCTTTCTTTCTTTCCAACATGGTAAACACATTTGCAAGAAAAACATGCAGGGGTACGGCGTACTGTAGGTTAGAAACGGAGGTAAGCCTGCCATTGTTTGATAATTCCCGATTTGCCTCCGAGACCCAAGAGTTCGGACACAGGGCTTATGTGTATTGTACGCCGGGCTAATAATAACAGGATAGACGTTCGTACGGACCGGATTACACTAACCTGCTACTGCTGACATAGTTCATACCTTTACTAAACATAGTATGGATTCTCCATTGTCTCCGACAACGCCCAGACACCAGAAAGGCAATTGCACTCCGACCGATCCCCATAAACGGTAGAGTAGTTCAGAAATCGTTCCGAATAAGGCAGCCCATTAATGTAGCTTGCTATTCCACACAATCCTTCGGGTTGGTCGGGGGTTTATCTGCTGTCGATCGTTTGGGGACCCCTCACTACCGATGGCGAGCAGAAAGGCGATACCTTCAACCAGTCCACTGTAAGTGCCAGCCAGATAGATGCCTTGCGTCAGTTGTCCCTACAGTCGACGATATACTTTATCAGAATTACACCGCACGTGCCTCACTTTACGAAGGCCCATTAGGTATTCCCTAGCAAGCAATACTACTAATACATTAAGTATGCCTACTGTATGCCTATTATGCGATATCTATTAACTAGGCTCCTACCACCCTGCTTAACCAACCCGTCAACCTCACTCCACTCCGTTATCGGATTACCCGACTATCAAAATTCATGAGACGCTCAGAACCTAGTGTTTCATGCCGGGTATTTCTCCAGCCTCGGGGGGTGTCGTGCTTTCATGGGTCTCATATGTCTGTTTGATTTTCCGCTTTGTTCTCTTCACTCCGACGATCAGTCGTGAGTAGATTATGGAATCTCATCAAACATATATGCCGTTATCAACCAGGTTCGGACGGCCAGCCCTCATCGATAAGAATAGACGCCAGAGGCAGTATACAGCAGAGCCTCTACCCAGAGATTCTTATCGACTAACCACAACCTAAAGATTGGCCAAGATATTAACTTAGTTGATGCTGCTCACTATCAAGGATACCAGTCGACCGAACACTAATCTATATGCAGCCTCGCCGAAACGCTATATCTAAGTATAGTCATACGATAAACTTCCTAACGGAATTGACATGAGTTGCATCATAGTATGGCCTTCAAGATCGTCAACTGACTAACGACAACGGATCTCTACAGAACTATCGCGCTAGGAACTAACTTCATAGTTTCGCGCTTACGCTGGCGTCGCAGTAGTATGTTGTACGGCTGTAGTCTTGGTACGCCACCATACTTGGGTCCCTGCTTCTAGAATCCTTCGAAAGGATCATGGAAACTTATCTCGCGCCACCATCTTCGGGTTACAGGTAAGATTACCTCGCGAATGTTTACCCTAAACCACAAACACCACAACCACGAAGTCAAAAGAAGGTGAGGGGCAAGGAATGCTGAACCAGCTACCCCGTCCGTCCTTCAGCTGAAGGCCGCCCCTCCTCTTCTGTTACCCTTCAACCCATGCACCTACATGTCTTGTCAAACAGTGAACCCCAACCTCTGGGTCTCAGCTGTCCAACAAGCTTGCAGTGTGGTGTAGAGGAAACGCGGTGAACCTTTTTTTACGTACATCATTGCCGAAATGAACCATCCATCATGTCCTCAGCCAGCCACAACCCAGGTAAGCACTTCGGGCTATGGCGGGACGCGACGCGCCCGAACGAGCTCAGCACGACATCGAGTCTCACGTGGCGACAAAAGTTGCCGTTATCTACTAAGCCACGCTTTGATAATGTCAGAGCATGACCGCTCTTGCGACCTTGTGTGGCGATATATCGAACGCCAATAGATACTCTAGTAATATGAAAATCGTTAGCTGAGGTTACGGCTTAACGCCTATCATATACGGGTGTCTGCCTTAGGCGTGGAACTTTTCACTCGCCTGTTTCTTAGCATCCGTAATACGTATCGTAGTTAAACCAGGATCTGTGGAGACCGCGAAGGCGAACCCGAGACTCTGGTAATCCCCAGCTACGGGTCCGTAAGAATTTAATAGCGTGAACGAGTAGCGGTGCCGAGAAGCTCTGCCGTAGGCACGCGCACGGTTTCCGTAAGTGTCTCCTCTTACTAAGTAGATTGTTATCTAACCAAACCTGTTGCTCCGATGTGTAGCCGGCCTAAGAAGCAATCCGTCAGTTTGACACAGAAGTTGTTGTCAAATGCAGTCACCTGCTCTCGTTGTGGGGGAGATTCCAAATGTTTATTACCAAAAGCGCAAACATGCCTGTTAGCTCACAACCGTCGTGTTGTGCATCGAGTAGCGAAGAAACAGAATCACGCCACAAACTTATGGGTATTGTTTTCTCCCAGGGATGAGGCAGGTTAGACACGAGTCAGACGCAACGAAGATCTTGCCAAACACATCACTGAAACATCGTCACGTTCATCGCCACGCATCATTGAGTAACCAGCAAGTATGTAGCTAGACAAGACGAGGATGGGATTTATAAGTTTTATTGAATTACCTTGTCAGAAGTCACTGACCATAGACGTCGCCTGAGGCAGCCCATGACTAAAGGGCTGGACAAAAGAATCTATCTTAGCAGCGGTGTAAGTCGTTTTCGACTCGGGCGAGCAACTAACCTACTCTCGTATTTCGTCGGGATACGAAAACTGCGAAGAGCGCGGGTCATTCGGCACGATGTGATTTCCACGTACTGCACCAGCTCGCCACTACCTTCGCTTCTAGCATACGGCATTACGTTCGGTCACCGTACTATCGCCAATTACCGGCTTCTACTCATCGTATGAGTGATAGATACCCTCTGTCTTTCTCACGTGCGTTAATTCCAAGTATATGCCTGATTCAGCTAATACGCTCACTCCGTAATAGAAGAAGAAAAGCGAGTCTCTAAGACGCGAACACTACGATAGACGGGTAGCGAGGGTGCAACATAGAACAGGGTTCTCAACGGAGAAGGGGCTAAACAAGCATCACTACAGAGGCGAAGGAATGTGGTCTCGAACATAGGGTTGAGTATTTGGTATATTTCGGACTTAAAGACCAAGGAATATAACCCCGAAGGGGTTGGAACTAGTTATGATTGACGCTTGAACCACATCCACTCGCTGGAACTCGACAAAACACTTACTGTATATACTATTATCCCACTGACCCAAGTATCAGGTGCTTCATATTTACCCCTGGTGGGATCTTCTTCTCTAAACCGGTTCATATACACTTGGAAGGCAGATATAACCAATGGAGATTTCCAGCAACAATAAAGCTGTTCCATAGAGAACGCGGGACGGTTTTGAACTGGATGTCCTACGAAGAATATCCAGTATCTATGTTCGATAATAAAGAATTTGTGTCTTATTCCTTTTTTGGCGGAAGAGTCGAGGGATACCGGACAAACCACTATTAGACGCTCGATCATAAGACAACAATTGTCACTTTGCAGAGTCGAGAAATGTAGACAAGAGCCGATGTAAGACCGAGTTGATACGGTGCTGACAAAAAAAACAACAACAAATATCACACAAACCTCTTGGAAATGCTCACTCTGGTTCTTTGGTGCTTTTTAACCCGTCTCGTAACACAATGGGTGCCTGAGACGAAATATCAGAACGATAGATATATTGTCCACGTTTTATATCCAAAGTCGGGTTTCAACAGACGGTGTCATATGTCGTACTAGAGACTCTGTACGAATTCTGTTCAGAAGCTTCATTGCTCTAGCTCGGCACTTGAAATACACCATCACTCGCAAGCAGAGCATCGATAAAGGTTAGGCGTATTTAGGACAACCCATGCCTATTGACTTACCCAAACCTACTAAATATTTCTTGATCTAGGACAACTTTATCAAAGTCATAACCTAAGAAACTACTAGATACAGAAAATAACCTAGAAAGTAGCACTAGAGCTTATTATAGCAAACAATGTATTTAGCGTAAAAACACAATAGCGTAAGATGCTCGTAAAAAAATGATGTTCATGTAATCTATCAGAACTTCATACAACACCTGAACGCCAAAACCCCGTTTGGCCAGCCACAAGTCAACATGTGGCAACAGGGGTATGCAATGCACCAGTCATCGTCAAGTTATCCCTTCTTTTTGGGCCAACCCACTGGGAACCTAAACCTAGTGCAAATGAGACCTACTCATGGTCCTTTGGTAATAGGTTATGACGGGTCCTTGGTCTATTCTCTATCTACCATGTCCCCTCGGTTGATTGTGTATGCTACTATATTGTCTCGGTTATATGTACAGTTATGCGTGTTGTGCTGTACTGCCTTAATCTTGTCAGTCCGGGAATTACGGGGGCCTAACATTTTGATCAGTAGTAGCCTTGCGCTATGTGCTTTGAGAGTCGGAACCAAAAACTGCCCCTGCAATCAATGCTAAAGCGATTCGGGACTTTTGTGGCCAACCATCGGCAAGAAGTGCCAACAGACACACAGAATGCAGGCATTTGGATAACATCGAAGGCGTGGTGGGCCCGTGCAACAGGTCTTGACATCTCCAGATCATACAACTAAGGGACCTTGATCTTGTCATTGTCGTCCAAGTGAATCTCTGTTGCTTCGTCGGATTGTGGCTCCTGTTCGCCGTCCGGCAAAACTTCATGCACTTCGTGTGTGATGACATTCCTGCCAGTGGTCAAGGGCTGCTCTACACGGTCGGTTGTTGGGTGATCTAGATATGATGGGGGATCCTCCCCCGTTTGTGATAGTTTGTACTCTGACATCCCTGGAAAGTTAGAGTCAACATCATCCCGGTGGCTTAGCGCCTGTTCATCGCCCGAGGAGTCGTGTTGGGCTTCGTCGGAAGCAGCGCCTGAGTCAAACGGACTGTCTCCGATAGCAGCGGGGATATTCTCAATATTTTCGAAATTCCATGTCGTGAGGCCTGGAAATGTCTGTGCGCTTGGCCTTGAGTCTTCCAGCTCGATGCCTTCGTCCTCATCAATGGCCTGTCCTGATTGGAAACGTGAACTGTCGAGTAGCGGAATATCATCGTCACCTCTATCTTCTGCTGCAAACGAAGCCATACTAGAGATCCCACCACGACTTCCGGCTAGGTGAGAAACTCCTGCTCCTTGAAACGCGCTCGACGACCCATTCTGGGAGAAGCCTTCGCCGAGGCGCTGACCTTCCCCCAGCCCGGACATCTCATCATCCTCGTCATCTACAAAGCGTTCAAGGATCCTGTGTAATTTACGACCACCTAGAGGGACTTCGGATCGTCGACGATAAAATAGCATGTATGCTGAGGAATCGACAATGCGGTCAGTTGTGGTCTTGGATACCGATGAATCTGGGAACTGTTAGTGTGAGAAGGGTGAAGAAATGCCGATGAACGAGCTAACCGTTGTAAGAATACCACTGTCCATCAATGAAGTTCTTCGCATAAGCTGTATAATGACCACCACCTAGTCCACCATAATGGCAGTCGACCCCGATCAGATCATACTTCTCTTGCTTTCCTTCCTCCTTTTGAAACACACGTGAGGTAATATCTAGATTCTCCGTGGGAAATTCCACAAGAGTTTCCAGTTTGTCTCTCCTGTACCCGCTAGAACTAAAACGTTTTAGATGAATGACGAGGATATCTGGCGTCTTCCAAAGGTCTAGCTTTTTGCTAGCACGGCGATGTTCCTTGCAGCGGGGGCAATACCACATATCTTGTTCGGACAGCACCTCGTCTCGCTCAAACTCGTCCAGACATTCATCTAGAGTAAGACCATGCTTCCGGCGTTTAGCACGTGCTTCTTGTGCCCTCTCTAGATCTGGATCGGGTAGTGTATCGCACGTCTCCCAGGTTTCTAATGAACCGTTGCCGCCAAATATTTCTTCGTAAGCAGTTTCTGACCAGTCAACAACGAGACCTTCCCTCAGCCGAATGAGTGGGCCACCATCAGGAACAGGATCGTCTAGATCGGCGGGGTCTTCAAAATTGATTGCATTCTGCTTCTCTTGTTGTTGACGCTGCTGCTGACGTAACCGCTTTTTCGCCCCTCTGCTGCCATACTGCCGCCCCGGTTTCGCCTTTTTCCGGCTATTGGTAGGCTTAGTGTTACCCTTTGGACGGTTGGCTTTAGGCCGATGAGGAAATGACTGCTGATTCATTAGTAAATGCTTGTTATGCATTCGCCTGAATGTGCGGCTCGTCTGGCCAGTGGATTGGGCCAGGGGCTTGAGATTACCTTGACGGGTGGCTCATTGTCTTCGTCGTCACTTTCTTCATTCATACGTGTCAATGATATGTCGGTACTACGCCGAGGCGCTTCATCTGAGCTGCTGTCGTCGTTGGAAGCTGTACCATTCGTTGCGTCATCAAATTGATCCTCCGAAGAGGGGGACTCTGCTGGAATCCGAGATGAGAGTTTAGGATAATCTCTGTCGTCCGAAACACTGTTACTGCCCGTAGGAATGGGACTGGAGTTTTCTGTGCAGATCCCCATCTCAAATAGGTTCTGGAATTGAGCTGGGAGGAAAGCTTTTGGGTTTATCCAGGCTGGCCTCCTGTTATTGATATGAGTTTGCGATGAATGACTTTAACGCAAAATTAGTGTTTGGTCATAGACAAAAATTATCCTCATACGTACCTTCTAATAACGGCCTCATTATCTGAGGGGTCTATCATTCGCACATCAACAATATCGTCCTCACTCCCATCAGACTGAGTAATCACCTTTCCCCCGATGGATGACGATGTATCCGACCCATTAAGCCCGATCATTTCAGGTTCGGTGGTTTCGGACGCGTCGGACTCGTCCAGACGCGCAAAAGAGGAGTGCTTTGTAAATGTTGCTACTTTTTCCAAAACCTTGCGGCGGATGATCTCTTCACTTCTTGCCTCTTGCGGAGTGACCATGATAAAATGAGGTACACACGCACCTTCCCATTTACGAGATGAATAGCCTTTTGCGGTTCCAGGTTTCCGATGCATGACGGGAACAAGGAGATGTGCTGCATCTGCATCATCCCATGAGACAGATACAGGCGGAGTGTCATCGATCATAGAACGATACTTCTGCTGCTTCGCCGCTGTGCCGGGATAGTTTGTGGGTTTGGCCTCCAGTTCCACTACCCATACATTGTCACGGATCGCGATCTCCTCGCTTGCGGTCATAGAATCAAGATAGTGCTTGTAAAATTTCTTACTCCACTCCTCGCAGCCATGTAGTCGCTCGACTGGAACGCCCGTTCGCGCAGAGATGAATTGTTTCAAAGCCTTGATGGTGTCATGCTTATCTAACTCAACTCTTACATCAATGGGCTTACTGTTGAGTGGAAAGAATTTGACTGTATGGTTCCATTTGTTTGCTGTTGGCAACTGTAAGGTTAGGTTGTTGAATGGATCAAAGGTAATGCTGACTTTGTCACACACAGGGCAGACTAAAGTCGACTTATAAAGGCCAGTGAAAAGATCGGCAATGACCGAGTCATCACGCTTTCTTGTAATATCCCAAACCTCGTCGGCCATCTTTCGAATGGCTGCGGGGTTACCAATCATTTCGTCGGTGGAATCCGGCTTTTCGATATAAGGCTTTTTCTTAACGCGGCTAAGATCTTCTTGTAGACCGTCCAGCAGAAAACCCAGAAATTCTTGAGAATCCTGTTGCCCATAACCTGAGAATTGGGGAGCATGACGACCAATGGTATTCTTAAACTGCCGCGGCGCGATAGAGCTCGGCGGCGGGTCTTTGTATATCTCCTTAAGCAGGTGTGCATAGGCGGCAGCAACATCCCCGTTGTGAGCAAGCACGTTGGCTTTATTTAATTCCTTTTCCCACTCGCCGACTCGAAAGTATTTCGTCAACTCCTCGACACTCCTTAAACACTGGAGGGCGGCATTCATATAACACGTGTTTCCCAGGTTGGTTAGACCAACGCATCCTAGAGTGCGCCCAGACTTGGTGGCTCGACCACGGGTGACAGCGCCAGAGGATATGGGACTTGTCCGGCCAACGCGGGATGCGTGGTTTTGAACCGTCAAAGTCGTAGAACTGGTTCGCGTCGGGAGCGTCGTGGTATCTGATGGGATATAATTTGAAGTCCATTGCGTGCCCTCCTCATGAGGATCAAGAACGATAGGTTGGTCCTTGGCAATACCGAGTGAACGTAGAGTATGGCTGGATTCGGCTTTTTTATTGGTCTTGTTGTTTAGATCGTTGGTTAGGTCGCCAAAATCAATCATTAGCCTATCTGCGTTTCTCTCTAGCTCCGTGAAGGATTCCACATCCACAAGTAGGTGATCCCACTGTGGTTTAGAATTTGCAGCACTCCCGGGTTGGTCGGGAGGCGTAGGTAGAGTTGGTATAGTCGCGCCTGGTGGGTATGATTCTGTAGCATTCGGTATATGCCAACCCCGAACCCTCTGCATTAGATCGATTTTGACCATTGCTTTCGCTTGCTTTAGAAATGCCTGGAACTTCATATTGCTGCTACGGGCAAGCCTAGGAGGAGGAGGGTTGGTCGCCTTTAAAGATGCGTCAACAGGAACCACGCTGTGGGCAGACCAGAGACGGTGCACGGTGAGCACAAGTGGGTGATATTCAATTTGAACGTTTGTTCCATCCCGCTGCAAACTATTATCAGTAGCAGCACGGCGAATAGGAATCTGTTCTTCCTTCAGACCAGGCCATTGCATGAGAAGCTCCCAGGCGGCGGGAGGAAATGGAACGAAATGCTCTTCCCCATAACCATGCTTCAATCGGACAAATTTTTTCTTCATAACATCAATGACACCATTACCCACGCAAGGATCATCGATGATCTCTTCTATTATGTCTGAATTGTCGACTGGCGGGATTGCGGCTAGATCGCCGGTCGCTTGCTTTTTCGTTGAGTCCAGGGGTACACATGTCAGCCACTGTCTCGACACGATGTAACACTCTTGACCATCCACACAAGGTATTTGATTGAACTCCTCAACAAGCGCGCGAATCCTACTAATATGGGCTTCGATCGATGCGGGAGGTTGCAATGCTGAGACAGGTTAGTAGTCTAGGATCACGTAAGAATACAAAAACGAAAGATCTGTGGAAGTACCAGGAGTCACGTCGATGGCAGACGCTACACCGATGTCCGCCGTAGCGGGCTGCGTATTCTGCAAGCTAGCTCCAGTTTCTGGGGGATCGGTTGTACTCGATACGTCTTGATGCAAAGAAGAGGGCAAATCCGTGCACGCTGCGTCAGAAGGGGGCACGTTGATCATGTCTACGTCCAAGTCGGCATCCTGTGCTTCGCCCTCGGGTTCCATGCTCGAAGCACGGCGTTTGAGTGGAGAGGATGCACGCTCTGGGAATTCGGCAGCGCCGCCCATGATGGCGCGATGGTGGGTGGTCTTGGTGAAGGGCGAAGTTCCCCTGGGCTGGGTGGCAAAGTCTGGAGCTGGCGTGTCGGCACCACGGTCGTGGATGGTGAGGTCGGCGTATGCGCCAGAAGGCGAACTGGCGACGGACGAGCCGTCCTCGGCGAGAGCTAGAGAGCCCGTGTGGTTTGTCTGCAACCGCGGAGGGAGGCTCGAGGCTGGGGGGAGCGAGGGGGCGCGGATGTAGGCCGGCGAGGCAGGCAGCACGTCAAAGCTCGACGAGGTGAAGGAGAAGCTGGGGTCGCTGTCTTGCTCGCAGGACTGGACGGGGATGTCGGGGGAACCAACGGGTTCTATTTCTTCATCTCTGGCGGCAGGTGGTTGGGATTCAATCTTCCTTTTCTTTAGGGAAGACGTTTTGGCGGCGAGCTGCGGTGGCAGCTCTGGTTAACGGGTAACACGATGTCGGGTCGCCAGGGTCGCCGGTTGCTGTAGGCGCAAAGTGTTGCCGTGATGGGTGCTTATGCGAGTTGGCGCCGATTGTTGTATTGTGTGGTATCGGTATCGGTGTCGGTGGTGTCGGCGGTGGTGGTGTTGGTGGGGGTGGAAGTAGAAGTAGAAGTGGAAGTGGAAGTGGGAGTAGTGATGCTCTCTTGTCTTGCAGAAACAGAGACCGATGCGCGGCGAGGGGCAATTCTGGCCCAGAGTGCTATACCATAGGGAGGGCGGGCGACTCTAGTTAGAAGGGAATAGAAAAAGACGTCAAACCTATGTCGGTGTCTTGAAGAGTTCTATCGATGTTGTAAGCTGGCGGTACGTAAAAGGTATGTGGGTTGTTTTGGTTCCTAGGATGGGTAGAACTGAATACATGTACAGTAGGTAGGCAGTGTACAACTTCTTCTGCCCTGTAGGTAGGTAGGTGGTAGGCATGTGAGGGCTGTTAGCAGGCCCCAAGGTCTGCCCAGGCAATCACTAGCGTAGGTAATGGGTAGGTACCTAGTGTAAGTCATAGCCCGCACACTTACTGAGCACTGTAGGTATTGTAAGGTTAGGTAAAGACAGCCAGGGTGACATGTAGGTAGCCTTGAAAAACTCGGAACAAAGGCACTGCATGGTTTACTTACTCTATCTGCCTACAGTACATGTACCTAATATTTGTATTGTATATTCTGAATACTTACGGACTGTTGCAAGTTTGCCCAGGGTAGACTGCCACGGACCCAACTTCCACTGGGTAGGTACCTAGGTAGGTATTTGAGATGAAGCCAAGGGCTGATCTCGTCAATACTATTTCAATGTGCTTACCTACTTGTATACTAGGTACCTATTTAGCTGCTTTGCACACTGCCAAGTGCAATTGCTTCGTTTAAGAGGTACCTTACAGCATACTGCACAGAAATTGGCGAATAGCGGGGGGCGTGTGCCGCTCCTGGTACCCGGTATTGTTTCTGCTTGCCTCACCTCACCGATGTCATTCTCTTTCCTAATTGGCTGACAGTGCTCACTTGGAGCTAAACAGGGCTTAACAGGGCTTGCAACCGAGAGATGTTAGGGACACTACTGTACACTACACATATTGTTCCATATATTGTCCACCCCACCCACGCTGTTACCCAGTGTCTCAGGGTGCATGACCTGGTGATTCAATAACCACCCAGCGACCATGATTTTGTGCTTGTCAACGTGGTTGTAGGCCTGGTTGTAGAGAGGATAGCAGACATATATAACCCCTAACTATTCGTGGTGAACCAACTGTATGTTTTCCTGATTTACAACACGAGCACAGTTTATATTCTACCCTGGTTCATCATCATTATGACTTGATCCATTATGAAGATTTTGACATGCGGGCACTCGATCCTCGATACAGGCTTACCGGGATTAGCAGAACATGGACATTAAACATTGAGGAGTGCCAATACTCTAAGGAAAAAAAAAAAAAAAAGGCGGTGAGCCTCCTGTAGCCTAGGGTACATTATGGTTTGTCTTGTGGCAACTGCTATATTTGCCTCGAGTCACGTCCTACATCACACCGGTCATGGTCTGTTTAATAATTATTAATACTTACCCACTTAGTAGTGTGGTTTGGGGTCTCCGTTATGTCATTGATACTTTGTGCATCGTGGAAATTCTTCGTTTATTACTTGTTACGGACTCTTATCGTTTCATAGATTTAGGAATCAGATAAATCAAGTAAGAGAAACACCAGTGCATATGTTATGCCAGGACTTTTTACATCCAACAAAACCTTCTTTTCTTACTGGATCTGGATCATGGCTCATTTGTATTCGTTTGTATTCATTCTAGCTGGTGCTGTTCCTCTAGGTATTATGAAAGGACATGCATGCATCCATGCATTTATGGGGCGTTAGGTAGTCAACACCCCCCTCATAAGGTTCTACACATGTCTTAAACCCATGTCTTTCCAACTTTCCGTGATCCCTCTCTAGTCTTATCTAGCATATTCCTAAGTTCATATAATGTTGAGGGTCGGTTGGTAACTGCCCTTTGTATGCATTTTATAGTACACCCAGAAGCGCAGATTTTGTTGCCAAGACTCATGTGCCAGCCGAGTGGTGACTGGAGACATACGATTATCATGCACCATTGTGGCACGAACCCAATTTGTGTTCATACTTTCATCTTGAAAGCCTAACTATCCTGACACTAAAGTTTCGAGTCTAACTCCTCGAACTCGCTCAGGTCATAAATTGGGTGGGCACCAGCTGTAGTTGCCAACCTTGCCTTGTAGTCTCGTACACTTGTTATCACAAGAGGCTGCGTTCCATTTGAGATCAGCACCGTTCCCTCCTCTTTCTTTGTATCAGCCTTCTCAGGTTTGGAGCTAACACCCTGGGCAATGAGTTGTACTATTAGCTTGGCCCTGGTTGGTGACGCCGGATCTATGAAGGTTTGGAAGAAGTCGATCATTTCAGTTTTGGTGAGTTTTTCCACGTGGGCGGCATCTTGTTGAGCTAATGGTATTGTTAGTTTGTGGTGCCATTCTATAACTTGTGTTGTTGAAATGACTTACCAGCCTCGAAATCATAGTACTCGTTCGATATCTGAGCCCAATGTCGTCCCGTCTCTTGGTCTAAATTCTTCAACTTTTCCAGGCGCTTGACAACAACACTCCTTTTATGGCTTTCGAAACTCGCATCGGTCATTTCCCGTAAAGCTATAGCCTGGCCTTGGAGGAACGAGTCGATGCGAGATTCCAAATACTCTGAGGTCCTTTCGCTCTGGATGATGAACCGGAAACCGTATGTAGTCGCAGAACCTCGAAGACCACTAAAGACAATGTACCCAAGCTGTTCCTTAGTTCTTAATTGATCAAAGGCAGGCTCGTGAATTATTTGATCCAATAATTGCGTTTTAGCTCGTATCGAGCGATCGCCCTTGTCTCCAATGTGGAGATAATATTCGAGACAATGATTTACGTTTGCCGGATCCCGAAGAGTCTTCCTATACAGATAATTTGATCCCGGGGGGAATATAAGGGAGCGCATGATGGGCCATTCTTCCTTAGGCAAGACACGGGGTTTCAGGATCGATTCTATCATATCCGTCAATTTCAGCGAATCTTCCTTGTACATATTGCCATGGACGTAGGCTTCAATATGTAGTTGTGACATGACCTGTGCGTGGAAGGATCGAACATCTTCCACGGTGATTTCAGGCAACTCTGCTGAGAGTTGCTCTACAACATAGTCATGCTCAGAGGTAAGCCAGGAAACATAGTCTCCGATCTGCGTGAAGGGTTGCTGCAACTCGCAGTTTTTGTATCCTCGCGTTAGCCGTTCTTTGATAATCTCGAACCGATCATCCTTGACAACGAGGTCGCGCATGGTAATCAGCACTTGTTCAAGAAGAACAGCTAATTTGTCGTTATAACCTGCGACCTCTACAAACAACCCACGAGAGTCAAGCGTGACGTTGTACTGCAACCCCGCCAGTTCTGCATCGTATGAGTACTCTTCGAGTGCGTCTCGGACCAGGTCCGTAAAAAGCTTTGTTTTAACGGAATTCTTAGCTGATGCATAAACAATAGGATTCTTCATGCTAACGATAAGGCTGGCCTTCGGAACCCAGAAAGTGTCGTCTTTCTTCCACCAGGTTCTCGCAATTTGATCATTTCGAATAACGCGAGGTGCTGTAGTTGGCTTTTCAATTTCTTTCTTCTCAACTTCAAGCTTGGTCGGAATGAACTGGTTCTTGTGCGGCAAGTGTAGAGCGGACAACTGCTCTCCAGGTGGTGTCTCCAGCGCTTTCGACAGCTCGGCCAGAAATTCCTCCGGTAT
The DNA here is from genome assembly GCA_022495065.1 of Xylaria telfairii. Classification (NCBI taxonomy): domain Eukaryota; kingdom Fungi; phylum Ascomycota; class Sordariomycetes; order Xylariales; family Xylariaceae; genus Xylaria; species Xylaria telfairii. The sequence continues at coordinate 38,022 of MU383961.1, read as the reverse complement.
CCTTTCTGACTTGTACTCTGTACCGTACCATTTCTCTTTCTTATCCCAATCACCGGGGAAGTCCCGAGACACGATAGTCATTCTCATATTGTCAGGGCGTAGAAGGCTGATCCCTTTCTCGATCATTAAGGGGTCAAACTTTCTTAAACGACTCTGCCCACTGAGAAGCCACTCTCTTGGCAAAGGCCTTTGCATCACAGAAGATATCTTGCTAGTGAAGCGACTTGCGGGCGTCTTTTGCTTGAATTTAAACTCAACATCGGCCATCTCTTTTTGCTCGTTAAATATCCACTCCTGCGGAGGCGTCTGGCGAAGTAATGAGATGTACTGGAAAATCGCTTTCACTACGTCCTTGTAGTTTTTAAGTCCCTGCTCATAGTATTAGCATGTGGTATTCAAACCAGGTTGAGTGTTAGGAGCGAGCTTACTTCCTTGGTCAGGCGAACTTGGCAATCAAAGATCCCTGGTGTGCCTGGACACACGTTATATGCGCCGGCACTCAACGAATTTGCCCATCCTTTGGATTTGATATATGCCATGATGCTGCCGGGTCCCTCATGGCCGATTAAGTGGCTGATATATCGACTTGGTTGACTCTCGTAGAGTTTCTCTTCGTCCAAGAAGGGAAAGAAGAGATTTAGCTCTCTGGAGTCCATAACCGGTTTTGCAAAGCACTGCATTGCGAGGTTATCTTTATTAAAGGGCACCTCGTCTTCCCAGCGGTTTTGAGGCAGATCTTTGTTCGGCACAGCTGAAAATAGGTCGGCGGCCCAAGTTTCCAGTACATCTAACGGTTCTCTCCCCAATATGCAAAGCTTCATTATGTTGGCAGAGTAATGTTTCGCGTGAAAGTCGATGAATTTCTGTCGTACATCGATATTCTGAGCCTCTGGGATGGTCTTGAGCACCTCGAGATTGCCCGTTGAAAAGTGACAATACGGGTGGCTGGGATTGGATTGCGACTTCTCAAGCTGATGTAAGCGCCATTGATCGCTCTGTAAGTTTTTCTTGTTTTCGGAGTCGACCGCACGCAGCTCCCGGTCTAGTGTCGAAGGCAGAAAGAGGGGTTCGATAAAGAATTGCGCGAACCGGTCCAAGCCGCCATGCAAGGGCGATATATTTGTTTCCGAAGGGTCTTTGCCATTACTCGGCCGGGCTGAGATATCGAAGTAATAATTGGTCGAGGTAGCACCCGTGTATGCATTAGAACTACCAGAATGCGAGGAAAGATATACGTTATAGGCATTCTCTTCGGGGTATTTCTTGGTTCCCATGAACAAAAGCTATGCAAGGACGGGTTAGCTGCGACGAAGCGCAAGAGTCAGGCAGGGCATTCCACGCACGTGTTCAACAGCATGTGCCATGCCCGGCATAGTATCCTCATCGCTGAAGTTGCCGACATTTACGTCCAAAGCGGCGCTGGCCTTGTCGGTTTCAGGGTCGTGGACGAGAAGCGCCTCGAGGTCGTTGGGCAGCCGAATAACTCGGTACTGCCGATCGTCTAACGAGGGTATCTCCAGCTGATCGGTCACCCGCTCGACGGGTTTTAGGTAGGTCTCCCGTTGCAGCGCAGGAGGCAATCCCGCCTCATCTTGGCGCGGGGTGTTGGGGCTCATGGTGAACAATGGGCTGTGGCCAGGACGCGGCACGGATCTGGCAACGCGGGGTCTGGTCAGAATCAGCGACAGGAAAAGAGGACGTAACCGCAGGGCGAAACCCGCGGCACAGGATGACATAAAAACCACCCGCCCAGGTGGCAACGGGAGCGGCAGTGGCAGTGGCAGAGGCAAGGCAGAGGCAGAGCAGGTCTAAGAGATAGAGGTACCACACATATACGTACAGCATACAGTTACCTAAGTAAGGGTACTTAGCGCTGGGATGACAGGGCAGGCAGGCAGGCAGCCAGGCAGGCAGGCAGGCAGGCAGGCGGGCAGGCGGGCAGGCGGGCAGGCGGGCGGGCAGGCAGGCGGACAGGGAGAGGCAAGGACGGTCGGGATCCGGGACCGGCAGGGACTGTCACGCCTGTCACGCACGCTTGCAAGTACAGTAGTTGCCAGGGCCTGTCAGTCAGGGTCGCACCTTGCACCTTGCACTTGCACCTTGTGCCGGTGGTGTCCAGGTAGTGGAGAGTCCCGACTCGAGAAGACCTGTGGAGACGCTAATGGCCCGGGAAGCAAGGAACCCAAGTTGGTTCCGGCGAGTTGGAATTGGCTCTCGAGTAAGATCAACCGACGCCTGTTCTGTTCAGGCGGGCCACACGCGCGCTTCGAACGACGCCAAGCGGCAGAGGCTAGAAGCTGGATAATAGTGATAATAGTATAGTATGGAGTGTCGAGTGCCGCTGCCACGTCGATCTCACGGTCTCACGGTCTCACGGTCACACCGGCGCCTCGCTTCCCCTCCAACGATGCGGCCGGCTCAGGGTTAATGAACGAACGGGATGGTATGTCCACCACTGCGAGAGGCGTTCCGTCCTGGGGAGAGCGTGGCAATGGAACCGCAGAGGCAGGCAGGCAGGAGAGAAGAGGGAGGGTCGGGGATGCTAGTGAGCGCTGGCCACAAGTTGATACGCGGCAAGGGGTCTGATGTGGCTTGCGTGTGCGAACAACTTACCTGGATCAACCACTACCCGATTTGGTACCGTAGTATCCAGTGATGGAAAGGGGCGTTCGGTATCCAGTGGGCAGTCAACAAGGGACGTTGTGCTGAGACTGGAAGCTGCAGGTGGTTTGCTCCAAAAGGCGGCGGAGGCGGAGGCGGAGGCGGATGTTCGAATCGAAAAATCCTCTGCGGTTTTGCTGCAGGTTGAAAATGAACCAATGGATGCTGTACGAAGAGATGTAAGAGATGGTACCATGGAGATATGACGGCTGTCGGCCAAGGCTCGGCTTGCGAAATATAGACAACCAAGCGCTAGACAGTAGGTACGTTTGCACTCTTTTGTATTTAGGGCCGTCTTGATCAAGGGACGCTCGCCGATCTTCTAGACGTTTCTCAGTAGCCCAAAGTCACAGGGCTCTACTGCACGGCTGTAAGCAAGCAGGGCCTAACGCGGCAAGGCAAGTAAGAGCGCCTATATGAGGCCTTGCGTGACTCGCGTGAAACTCGAGAGACAATAAGCAACCCTGGCGGTGAGGCTGTGCGGTCAGAGAAGAGCGAAGGGATCCCTGTGCCAACTGATCGACTCGGGTCCGCCTTGCGCTTTATTATGTGAGCTTGCGGCGCGACCGGCCCTTGCGTGTAGAGAGGACCGGCGATTTGCGACGGTAGACTGTGGGATATCTTGCGGCGGCAGATGAAGATTTCACTGGGATACCACACTATATTATGTACCTATGTACGTATACTGGCATGAGTGGTCAGCGGCGCATCGATGACGAGTAACCCCGGACAAGGATCTCCCAACCGGAACAATATAGATACCTATTCTGGAGATGGGTGGACAGCCGGGTGACAACCCCCCCAGGGTCTGATTTGTGATGTACTTGCGGCTGTTGGTATCAACGGAACGCGGTCTGCCAAAAAACCTTGGCAGGGATAAATCAGTATCGCGTCGAATAGGCAAACCTAGCGAAGCCTTATATTGCCCAGGCCTCCAGAACCAGCCCGTTACCCAGATGAATGAGATACCAAGCAGCGTAAATTGGTAAGCCAAATACAGCGCCAACCAGGGTCTTGGTTAGATTCAATTGAAAACTTGATCTAGGTAGATGGAGAAAACCACCTCATTCATGCCTGGTCGCAACAACCGAACGGCGATCGCAAAATGGCAAGGGATGTATGTGTCCCGACGCCCGAACCTGGAATTTAGTTGAGTACCGTACCTTGGACGCCCATTTGTTCGGCATGCTTACCGGTCTCTGTAAGTTCGCTCACGGGTTTAGGTCGTAACACCCTGAATCATTTCTTTGTCAACGCAAGTCATGAAGGGGAGGAGGGGTACCTAAGAGAACAGATGCATTTAAGCACTGTATGTATAACTCAGGATAGTACTGAAATTCAAGAGGACGAAGAAAAAGGAAGGAGGCCGTTTAAATAGATGTCCTCTTACGATTGATAAAATGCCTACATGGGGAAGAGCACTCAATGCTTACTCTGCAAATCTATGCAAATTACACTTATTTCCTATCTAAAACTAACGGAGATTTTGGAGATTTGAAGCCATGGAATGGTCGAGCAACACGTGGCCAACGTGACCTCGCGTAGGCTTCAAATCCTGCCAGGGCAATATAACCCGCCTCATGAGAGTATCCCTTGTTAGCATCACATGCATGCATGCATGAATGACATCCGAAACCTCTCAACATTGAAGGTTCGGCTAGGGAAAGGCAAGCATATATCATGTGTAATTGTACGTCTGCTGTATACTTCCTTGCCGGAACGACCAAAATCTGAGGACTGTTGGAGACGAAACTCACCTTAGTGGGACATACCTATGGCCTGAACTATCCAACACGCATTCGACGTTGAAGCTTACACAGTATATCCAACAACTGCTCCTCGAAGCTGCGCCGCGATGCGCCCACCCAACACGAGGTCGGTAGATATCTAAAGTATATCTCGATCTCCTATCTTGGTACCAAATCTCTAGACGAAAGCAGGTATTATTGATTCTACGGTCCTAGCTGGTCCCGTCTCTCTCTTTACGTCACTAACCGCCTATCAATGTCTCAGATATCGTCGTACCTTCTGGAACGGATACTCACAAGGGCAATCCACTTGACAATTCTTGACTGTTTGCGATATTGTTGGGGCTGTTGAGAATCCCGTGTCCTCGCGTATACTCTGGCGCCAACGGTTGAAGGTCACAGATAGCCAGTTAGACTCCTTTTGGCATTCGTGAGTTTCGCGAGTCGTGGGACCACCTTGATTCTGGGGGGGGAGGCCAAGGAAAAACCAACAGGACATACTTGGTATGTTCCTGAGCTGGGGAGCTGAAAGCGGGCACAGGGATTTTAACCCAACAGCGAACCTCGCTTCCGCAACCGCAGATCACTTATCCACGGATCTGGTTTTAAAACCCCCTAGATAACGGCCGTCGTACTATCTGATTGGGACGGACTCTATAGCCCTCCACATCGCCTCTGCACCACGAGTACAAGTGCCGAGAAATGGGTATTCCGTTTATTGGCTAAGGGTTAGTGGAGTGCCTTGTCGACGTGTCGTGATACCTTATAATGGTCAGTCCTACTCCAACGCTTTCAGGAGGCGAGAAGTGCCAACAGTGATGTCCGATAGGCCCCAAATAGAGAAACCAAAACTTGTTGTGACAGGGTTGAAACGTACTCGTTGCCTGCCGTAGCCCTACAAGTGCCCGATATCGTAAAGGGGTTACCAAATCGGTATGCTCAAAGCATTGCCCCATATAGACGACGAAAGCCGTCGATGCGCTCTAAGGTGAATGGTATTTACCAAACGACCCATTCAGTATGCAAATCACCCGCAGGTCTAGGGCGGCGGGTTATTGTGTGGTAAGTTTCTGCGTTACTGCTCAGACCGGTGAAGAGAAGGTGGACACGAGCTTATCAAATGGTACGTTTCAGAGGTGATCTCCAGTCTCATACGAGTGGGCACTGTCTATGGGTAACTGATAGCTTGCGTGAACGAAAGATCACCTGATACATCTCAGCAGTAGAGTGCTGTTACACGAGAAGAGTAAGCTAAGGTACTAGGTATCAATATATTCTGCTATAATGCATCCTGTCAGGTAAATTAAAGTGCTTCTGCATCTATCTTCATGATATACGGGTCCAGGTGGACTCTTGGCTCCCAGCCGAGGGAGCCACAGTTATATTGCCTGAGCCGATGGTAGCAGTCGCGCTATATAACGAGTTGCCCTAGTTAAATGATGCTAATGCAATATGTGCTGACGCAGTACAGTAGAAGAATGCTCTTCATCGCGTTTGCCGGTTTCCGGTTTTTTTACAGTCATTGGCTCTATGCCCAGGTTGGCCACATTTGAAGCAAGTAAAACTCACAGACTGACGCGGGGAGGGGCCACCTCCGGACGAGATAGATGTTATACCACTTTTGGGTTTATTCAACTTGACCTCCTTTCTCCGTCGCTTCTCCGCAAATTGCATAGCCTTGAGCTGCTGCTTACTTTTCTTGCCCTTCGGTATCTTTCGAGTGGAGGATTGCGTTGTAGATGTGGATCGCGAATTGGAGCCAAACGACTGTCGCCCAGAGGTTTCTTCGGAGGACGAGATATCCGAATCGGAATTGGAGTCGGAGTCGGAGTCGGAGTTAGATTCAGACTCAGAGCCCGAGTCACTACGATCTTTGGGAGTTTTCTTTGCTATCTGTATCGATGTCAGTATTGGAAGCAGCACATGGCAAGACTCTGTCTGCGAACTAGACGATAACATGCAACGCACCTTTTTCTTGTCCATGTTATACCTTCGCAAAGCCGGAACACTGTCGTGTGAAGTACCAGCTGGGTCAGATTCATTTTCTGGACTATCAAAAGAGTCGATCTGCGCGAAGCCAACTTGCATAACACTCAGAGGGGCCTGCGCCGGATGGCCTTTGGCCTGCGGGGGAACATGGAGTACCCAGTGGGCGTCACCCAATTCTTCGGCACGCTTGAGCAAGGCGCTTTCGACTTTCTTCTCTTCCTCTGCAATAGCGGCCTGGATGGCGGCGTGATTCACAAGCGTGTCTACATCCTCCTGCGGTGTAGCGGTGTGAGAGACCTTGCGACGCTTGTTGGACTGGTCATTAGATGGGGGAGTGCTTGGGGCGGAAGAAGGTGTAGAAGCAGCGGCTCTCTGCATAAACTTCATAGTCAGTAGTCTAGAAGACATCGTCTTCGGAGTGCCTGTGGACGCCATCTTGCGTCACCTTCTGCTGTGAACCTGCCGTGGGATAGCGCGATGCTAATGGCCTGCGATAGCTTCCCGCAACAGCTTATTTTCTGTTTTCTGTTTTCTTTTTTTTTCTCTTTTTTTTCGCCAGATATGTGGAAGCTAATTGGCCGCGGAAATCGAACTTGGCATCTGGAGGGAATTGGATCTCGGCGCCTGTCTCTTTTCCACGAAATCTCTCCGTAACAAACTGCCAGACCTATACTTAGTTCTGCGGTACGTAGATATTATCACTTAAGAGACTGGGCGACGGCTGTTGAACCGTGAGAGAGGGGTTTCAGTTTGTGGTACGGGTAGATAAGATTCTATCTGGCAGGTATATGCACAGATGATGGACGATTGACGTTGACAAGTAGAGTCGAGACAAGACTTGTTGTCGCACTACCTCGACTAGACTATGTAGATTTCTAAGTTTTAGCCTAGTACTAAGTCGGGTAGGTACGGGAAGGCGGCAGGTACAGCACCTGGGCCAGTAAGGAGTGGCCTAGGTCGCCTTACCTAAGGCGGGCAGTGGCCCGAGCTCCGGGCGCATCTCTGGAAGCCAATTACCTAGGTACTCAACCTCCGACTTCACCATCCAGGTCACCAAAGGGTCGATTCCCTCGATTGACAGCACACCTCGGCAACTATGATCTCCCGCGTTTCCATCCGAAGCGCTGCTAGGTTTCCCCAACAAACATGTGTCGCCCGACGCGCCTTTGTCGTGTCCGCCCGGCTCTGCGAGAAAACCCCCATTAGCGCCAAAGGCGAGACGACCCCCGAGACGAAAAGTGAGGAGGATAGCCTAGGGCTTGCTGAGAATGCCGCGCGAGGCTTGAAGCAGGCGCCTAACCGCACAGAGATCTGGTCGAGGAGTCAGAGGCCCAGGGCGACAGCCATGTCAGGTCCCCGATTCGAGCAAACCGATTTCGACCTTCAGGTGAGATAACATGGCAATCGGCCAATTGATCGGTTGTTAACCGGCCGACAGCCCGCTTCGAAGGCGGCAATCGAGCTTATTCACAGACAACCTGTCCGGTGGACCCACGACCGCATGGTTGCCTGCGATGGTGGCGGCGGGCCTGCTGGGCACCCGAAGATCTTCATCAACACAGACAAGCCAGAGATAGCCACCTGCAACTACTGCGGGCTTCCATTTGTGAGTGCATCGTGGCTGAGATTCTAGGAACTTCTGGAGCCCACGGCCAATAGAGGAGGGGTTGCATGTTGGATGACTGAGGCTAATATAATATCTCTCAGGCCAACGAGCACAACCGAAAGCATCTTGAATCCCTCCCCGAGACGTCGTACCCCCTTTCATAGACCAACACCACTGTTTTCGGGACTATTAGAGGAACTGCACGATGCAGTAATATGCCTGGGCCGTTCGGACTGGATATCTTGCTGACAAGCAAGGCCAGTTGTGTACATATCATTCCACTGCAAGACAAGATAGAACCGAGGTTCAAGAAAACGCTTTTTTATTTCTCTGTACACAACACCTGCCAAGTCTCGAGTTCATCTACATAGAAAACTTGTGACTTATTTGTTGGATTGCAAGCGGCCTTTTGCGATGAGGGTCGACATGTAGGGAGGTATTACTTACCTCCTAGCTTGTCTCCAGTGGAGCTCAAATAAGTACTCTACCTATTGGAAAGCGAGCTTCCCGCAGCACCACCCAATGCAAGGAACCCCACCAAAACCACCAACTATCTATCAATATCGCAAATGCCGTCATCCACTTCGTCTTCCTCGCAGAATCTATTGTCTCTCGCGCTCTTCCTTCTTTTACTAGTCGCCTTATTTCCCGGACTCTTTCACTACCTCTGGGTCCTACCATTCACATATCTCAATCCCTTCAGCCAAACACCACAAGCGCCTAAGCGTGACGTAATCCCACGACCATCGGTACCAGTGACTATGTGGTTTCAGAAACAGTTTGCGCTCCCGCCTCGATCGCGCGGCTCTTACCTCGTCACCTCGGAGGTCCTGGAGGCTCTGCCCGAGATCAGACAGTACAAGGTCGGCCTGCTCAACCTCTTTGTCCAGCACACAAGCTGCGCACTTAGCCTCAACGAGAACTGGGATGAAGATGTGCGCGCCGACATGAGTGATGCGTTAGATAGGATAGCGCCCGAGGCTGGCCCAAAGGGGCAGGAGCTTTATAGGCATAGTGCTGAGGGAAGCGATGATATGCCGGTATACTGATACTACTTTACCACGGGAAATTGGATCCCAGTTGACCATTTATAGGCTCATATCAAGAGCGCCTTGATTGGTGCTAGTGTTACTATTCCAATCAAGGACGGAAAGCTTGTAAGTTCTTGTGGGAAACGTTCTCGCGTTAGGTAGAGATGTCTGACTCTTCAAGGCAACTGGTACGTGGCAGGGCATTTGGTACCTTGAATTCCGGGCTATGAAGCATACGAGACGAGTTATGGCGACTATTCAGGGAGAGAAGGCCTGAGTTGTGCTGTGATCAACGAAAAGACTCATCTGCCTATACCTGCTTGTAAACGCATAATTCAATTTTTAATTCCCTAAGGTAGCTTGTAAACGCATAATTCAATTTTTAATTCCCTAAGGTACCTAGTTCTTGGTCGGCTCAAATTGACCAAGACCCTATATTTTGCGCCATCGGTCTGACTACGCCTGACGCCTTAATAATACAGCGAGCATTTCCCCAAATGTGATTAATGTAGAAGTAACAACATCTTAGCTTGTGCCGTTCTCCGTCCTCACATCCTTCATATCCTCATCTCCGCCGGAAAGCACTTTTATCTTAGGTACATATCCCTCGGGGCCAGTCCCAGGGGTTGCAGCAACGACTTCCCCGCCCTCGTTCACAAATTCGAAGTTGTAGCGACTAAGTAGATGCGGGATTGCTGAAAGCTGAGGTCCGTACCGAGCCGTATTGTCGTAGAGCTCGAAAAGAGGAACAGCAAGCAGCTTCATGTTCTTGGGCACGCTGAGAATCTCTGTAACATCAGGGGGTTAGCCATGTACATGCAAGAGAGATGAACGAAATGATGGCTATTACGTACTACTTTCCGGAAGCTGGATGAAGTAGAGCTTCTTACACTCCTTGGGGCGTGTGACATGGGCTGGAATGAAAGGGTACATGAAGGTCTCGAAGTTGGGCCGCCACCACTGGGCCAGGCAGTCGCCGACCTGCCAACTGCCGGCCTCCTCACCCTCGCCGAGCCTACCGACGGGGGCCAGCCGCTCATCCAAGCGCGTCTTGAAGCCCTCGATCTCGTCGTCCTCGGGTCGTAGGTAGTCGCCGGGTAGCTTGAAGAAGGCGTTTGCGATCTGCAGCATCAAGATGTGCGGATGGTTGTGCTCGTGGCAGACGAGGATGCCCTCGCATGTGCGGCGCATGCCATGGGCCGAATAGTGCTCCTCGAGGCGCTTCAGACGCGCGATGACGGAAGGATCCTCCTCCGGTTGCGTCTCTTTGACACCGAATGTGTAGTTCGATAGAGGGTAGAGGCGGATCGTGGTCGGTTGGTTGCCGTTGAATGGGAGGGGTATCGTGGGAGGATTGGCGCTTTGCAGCGCTGTCGCTGTTACTGTAGACATGCTGGCGGGACCTTCTGCGTCAGACTACAGGCTCATGTTGTAATATGGCGGCCTAGAAATGTGATGGTAATAGCAGTTCCAAAACGTGAAGCCACAAAACACGTCTCGCCAATTTGACCCTTTGCTGTACCTGTAGGTGTACCTGGATGGCGCGTAGCTCACTGTAGGTATACGTAGGTACCTGCAAGCTACCTAGGTTTTACTAGCCCGAATCGGCAATGAGAATAAAACCTGGGCCACGCCGCTTTTAGCCAAAGCCTGAGCCTGAGCCTGACTTAAGCATAACCTGGGTACAGTAGTATGTGCGCTACTTGTTTAAATGTGTTTCTTGCTTATAAAAACATAACAATAAAACTTAAAAAAAAAAGAGAAAAAAAAATTAAATTAATAAATATAAAAGGATAATAATTGATAAAAAATCGGTTAAAAAATTGCAAAAAGATAAAGGTAAATAGACAAAAAATAGGTAACTAGGTGACCTATAAGAGCAGGGGTCGCGGGCGGCTTCAATCATCTCCACAACACTTGACTTCTGTCATCTTACAATAATTTGACCTTTGCCTGGAAACATTATACATTCTTTAACGTGTGATTCATCAACAGAGCCATAATGGTGGAATCTGACCACGATCTGTCTAGCATAGACCAGCTAAAGGTATAGCTAACTTTACTCTTAGCATCACGCCAATCAATGGGTCTAATACGCCTTGTAATAATAACACTACGACGATCGAAGCGCCTAGAGAGGAAGATCGAATATATGACTTGGACAGTCTTATTAAGAAAGAGAATTAATATGAGGTATGTTAATGGCACGGAAAGATTGAGATGATCCTCATCAGGCCAGCCCCTACTCCTGGTGCTCTGGTATTCTCTCATGGATACAACTATCATCTGCTCACTCCTTTCCACTAGGTGGGTTTAAAACAAGGTAGGTTTAGAACTTTTGGATATCATAACCATGTTGCCTTGCCACCTCCCACGGTGTCAGCCCCTCGTTGTTAATAAGAGCTCCATTTGCGAGTCCTTTTCTCAGCAGGGCTTCGATAATCACCTTATTACCGTTTGCAGCTGCCTCGTGCAATGCTGTGTTTTTCTTCTTATTCGCCAGGTTCACATCGACGTCTTTCGAGATCAGGTACAGGACAACATCTTCGTGCTGTTGGATTACGGCCTGGTGCAGCGCCGTGCAGCCCCGTCGGTCGACGGCGTTGATCCTGCTTTTGCCTTGTAACAAGGCCGCAACGAGCTTCACATTTCCTGAGGAGGCGGCTTCGTGTAGAGCCGTTCGTCCTTCGTCGTTTCGTATGCCTACTAGCTTCGGGTCCCAAAGTAGGAGTGACGGAACAACTTCTTCATGGCCCTCCACCACCGCCAAGTGTAACGCGGTTTGTCCCACGTTATCCTTCAAGGATGGGTCTGCCCCTTTCTGAAGTAGAAGCCATATAAGAAGATTATGGCCCTTCATGGCAGCTAGGTGTAGAGGTGTGTACTCATGTTTTGTTTTTGCGTTAATATCGGCACCGCTCTCCAGTAGTAACCATACTATTCTCTTGTTGCCGCACTCATTCCAGACCTCGATTGCCACGTGCAATGGTGTCCTTTTTTTAGAGTCCGCGAGATTGACATTGGCTTTTGCTTCGAGTAAGGCGAATACTACCTTCCCGTGACCATACCGAATTGCCTCTGTTAGAGCTGTCTCCCCATGCGAGTCTACGCCATCAAGGGGGACTCTTTTCTTTGCCAAGAGACTTATAAGCCCGCTGTTTACACGCTGGAGTTAGTAATTACCCAAAGAGTAAGATTTCAGCTCATGTTTCGGGAGTATGCAGGAGCAATGAAGCTTGAAATCTGCCAAAGGGAGAAAATAATGACTCCAGGGGACTAACTGTTTTCCCTCTCGGGATGCCCATGATAACAGTGTCCAGCCGTCTTTACTCAAGAGGTGAAGTGATGCTTTTTCTCGAATCAGTAGTTGCACAATTTTGTTGTTTCCCTTGTGAGCGGCCCACCGCAACGCTGTCCAGCCATCCTTGTCTTGGGCGTCGATTTCATCATTGTTTTAGAGCAGAAGTTGAACTATGCTCTCTTGCCCATCTTCGATTTGGGTGTTTACTCTCTTAGACTCCAGTATCATTCTCACAGATTCCTGATCATCGTTCATTGTCGCTTTATGTACCGCGGTTCTCTTCAAGTTGCCTTTCGTGTCCAAGTCTGCGCCTTTGTCAATTAATACCCTCAGAACACTCGCATGTCCGTAAAAGGCGGCCCAATGTACAGCCGTCTCGCCATTACTAGTCTGTGCATTCAACACGAATCCTCTTTTCTTCTCAATCATGGCCCCTGCCAGTCTGGGATCGTCAAAATAAGCTGCCATGTGTGACCCCTCCAACCCCTTTTCTGTTCTAAAGCGAGGTTCGCTCATGGCCTGCAAGGCACTTGCGAGTTTAGATCTGTCTTCGAGAAATTCGCAAGCTTTTCGGCGTGCTTGGCCTTGAGTTGACCGGGATACGTGGTGGCCCCAATAATCCGCGGCATAGTTGAGAAAGGGGTACTTCTTTCTCCTCTCTTGTACCTCATTCTCAAGCTCGGAAGCTGGCCGTATTTTTATAAAGGAAAGGTAAGTTAGACAGATCTTGGCAATCTTGGAATGAAAATGGTTAAACTCTGGAATATGGATCTCCAGATATTTGATAGCCGTGTAATGAGCCAGCCGTACAATCCTAGTCCTGGGATCCGTGACAACAATTCCTGCGCAGACAGCCGTGACGTTCTCTTCGGTAACTGAGATGCTGTCCTGGATATCGCTGTCGCCAATTTTAATGCCAACAGCATGGAGAAGCTCCTGGAATTTCAACGGCCTCTGAGCAAGGACCAACCATTTGAGACATCGTAGGGCTAACACATTCTTTGATGGATCTAAGCGGGATATTCTCTCTAAAGTCCCTCTGTAGAAGTCGTCAGGTGTTTCTGGGAGCGCTTTCACGCCATCTTGAACTCGGAGGGTGACAGCTCCCTTACTTCAACAGATATCTGCTTAATGTAATCGCTCAACCCCTTCGTCTCCCAAACTTTATCCCTTTCGTTTTAATCTCACATCCCACGACGCTTTTCATGACGGCGACATTCGACGCGGCATTTGGGGCAGGTCCAAGGTTGTTTACCACGATTGCGTCATCGGTAGGATCCTACTTTCGGTCAGAAATGACCTATATATGTAGTGAAGGAGATCACGAACAATGTCAGAGACCTCGTCACTGTCAACATCTGCCAAACACGAAATTAGTCGGGCCTACATTAATACTTCGTTGGCCCCAGGGGTCTCGGCACGAACCAAACTCTATCATCTCACTCTGAACACATGTGGCTACAACTGAGCCTTCCACATTCCCTTGAATCTTAATTTCGGATTTTGTAATGGAAATTTCAAACACCGGTTTCTGCCATTCCCGTTAGCGCGAGATGGAATATAAATACCTAGAGGCAGAAGCAGCGATATACTTACTCCAGTGGGGGTAAGCGGTTTGGAGAGCACTCCATGCGCCAGAGTGGCCCCATCTGGACCTGTTCCCTCCAAGCGATTCTGGGGTTTCGCCCCGGTCTCGGTCTGGACCTGGGTCTGGTAGGATGGTGCTACAGGAGGCATAATGTGCAAATATTGTGGGGATGTGGAAAAAAAAAGACCAAAAGAATTGCCGTTGTGTGTCATTGTGGGAACCAATCCAAGTATAAATGCTCATGACAATTCATCACGGGAGCGTTGGTTAAAGCCAATGAAGTGGGAGTAGCAGAGTGGTAAGAGGCGTCGTAGCCTGCATGACCGCAGTAGAAAACTTGGGCATTCGGGTAAGTGATATGCATAGGGAGTGTACCATTGTAGCACTGCCTACTTGTCCATAGCTAGCTCTATAGAGAAGTTCTTTATTTGGAGTAAATTTAACGTGGCATACCCTCCATCAATATTGCGTCTCCTTCATCCTTGTCGGATAATATCTCTATTCGATTATCAAAATATGACTTTCAAGCTGTAGAAAGAGGGACGATCGTTCAGCGATAGTTGGAAAGGGGGTAAAGGGGCTCTAGAAATCAAGCCAAAGTGTGGTATCAAAGTTCTTCACGAGCCCCCCAACGCCATAGTCGAGTGAGTCACCGAGTCCTACATTCCTAATTGCAATTACCTCTTCATTTCGTCATCAAGTTAACAGTGCCAGCCTCGTCTTCGTGCATGGAATCATAGGACATCGAGACTACACCTGGTCCGCGGACCAAAACGAACCCTAGCCAAAACTCATGCTACCCTCCAACATCCCCGAGGCCAGGATCCTTACCTTTGGATATGACGCCTCTATCATTGGCTTTTGGCGAGGTATTTCGGGAAATAGCATTGGAGACCACTCTAATTACCTACTCTCTGCGCTGTCGTGTTTTAGAAGTGACGCTGTAAGTTTTTGAGGGGGAAAGAGATTGTAGGTATTATCTTCTTATTAAACTCGGTATCATTGATAATGAGTTAGGAACTTCGACCCATTATCTTTATCGCGCACAGTCTTGGGGGGTTAGTAGTCAAGGATGCGCTTCTATCTTCTCGCACCAGTCCGGAACCGCACCTGCGGCGGATTTTGGACTGTGTTCCGGCTCTCCTTTTTTGGGGAACCCCGCATACGGTTAAAACCAATCAGAAAATAGTGGATGTACTGCAACGGGACTCGGAGAACTGCGCAGATGGGAGGATAAACGGCGAGGACTGCGGGGGCGCCGGCTCTATCACGGTTTGGGGAAATGTCACCAAGTCTGTTATAGCAAATGGGAACCAAATAATTCAAGGCGACCTGATATTTGGGGGTCCATAAGCTGGGCTGTGAAATCCCTGTTCAGATTTAGATTGTTATTGGGTAGCCTCGAGGCGATTGATCAGTAGATACCTATGCAACTCAATCAGCTCATGTATGCATTGGCCGACACATTCGCAGCCATTTCTCTGCTCACTGCATGAAGGGGCTTCTTGCTTCATGCCGCCTAGCTATCATGTACTTGCAGTAGGTTATGAAGGCAACGTGGACTACCTTTACCGAAAAGGCGGCCGGCAATGTCTGGCAGGAAACCTGTGGCCTCCCTAGTCTTCGTCGAACATACTCCCGCAATGCATCACTGCCTCGAACGATGCATATGTCGTATCCCCAAAACATGATGCAAGACAGTCCTAGACCGATACCTAGTTCAGTAAGGAAACAATATCAGAGCTGTCATCGCTTATTTGTCAACCACATCCTCAATCCGACAACCCTCTTATACCACCGCCAAGAAGCAACTGGAGGTTATCGCAGCCTATCTGGAAGAAACTGGCTTTGTAGACTCAACCTGACAATGCTTCATCACATTCAAGTCCCTGGGCCTGTTAGCTCACGACCAACCTTCCGAGGTACGACCGTCTCTAACTTTAGCACCTATTTCCCTGTCGCGGTTAAGTCGCCGCCCAGAGACCCATAGCTGCTTCAGCCAGCTCGTTGCGGTTGACTTGATCTAAATACGTTCCCGCGCCGTGGAGCTCCTCGTCCGTTAATCCTCGGGGTCACACCCAAGCGGTGGGTGGAGTCCCTGACCCCCTAAACGTTGTGATGAAATAACAAGATCATGGTCAAAATTGGTCCCGATATATGAAGCTACTACTTCAGCACCAGTTTTCCCCAAATTTGGGTTAAGGTGACAATCAGAAAACTAGCTTCCTCTTGTTCTTACACTAGAATAATTTATGAAGCTGCCGACTAATAATAAAACCAGTTTCTCCGTGGTGCAGATTTAAGTTCAGCTCTAGGATTCGTGGTCACTTAGTCTAGGGGTATATGGGAAATTAGGGTGTTCGATTAACATAAGTCGCATTAACGCGACATCTTATTTTTAATGAAAAGCTACGCAATATAATTACCTTACTTCTCACCATCGTACTGTCCAGCATGCTCAATATGCTAGATATGAAAAATCATAAAACACCATCTCTGCGTGTTTTAGAGTAACGTGACGGGGAGTGTAAGGTCGGCCGAGGTGCAATTCTGGAGATGGTATCCCGACACTTCGCTTTCAGAGCACGCCAAGTTCAACGTCGTGTTCGCCACGCCCGTAAACGCGACTCTAGAGTGCCGGTCTTAGCAACGTCCGACACGAGGCTTTATCGGGTGCAGAAAATCTGAGAAGCATGACTCACAAGTGTTGCGCGTCGTCGTGGCAGAACCACGTCTGGTTCACGCTCAGACTCCATTCCGCGAGCCCGAATGCCGCGCCCGTCGCGATGGTGAACCTGTGCTTCCCGTCCGTGTCCTTGCGGTCGGCACAGGCTTGCCATGCCGCCCCCGTAGCCGAGCGTACGCCGCGCCGTATTTTGCCTGTGGCGCCGTCGTCGCTTGTAGCGATGAAGGCAGGTCGAGATCGCGCTTCAGCGAATGGGAATGGATACATAGATGCGGTTGTGTCTTCTAATATTCTCGTGTTCTTAGAAAGTGTGGCGCCGAGTGCAAATGCACATATGGTGCTCACACCATTCGCTGAATTGGAGACGGCGAAGGAGACGGATTCGAGGTGCTGGATGGGGTTCTCGTCTTCGGATGGAAGCGCAGTCCAGTTCCCGTAGCTGATGAATGTCAGCTGAAAGGTCGTGTTTGAGGACTTTTGATTTAATTTGAAAGTTAGTTATTTTCGTAGTTCAACGAGCTGCGTGATGAAGTAGGTTGGAGAGTGTTCATCGGATATATTCTCCAATTTGAACAAGGCACTTTGGTGCTTTCGACATCGACCTACCGCTGTGCTACAATTTACGTTCCCCGATGTTGTCCTAGGCGCAATTACCGCCTTTGTTAGGATTAGGGGTTCAGGGTGGATAGTGTGAGAAATAGAGGAAGAAGATGTGAGCAATAGGAAGGATAGGGTCACGATCGTGAGCTTCATCTTGATTCCTGATGTTTTAAGTGACTTATGGGAGTGGTTTTTGTTGTGGTCGGCAGTCAAATCAGTAGGTTTTGAGCCTCATGGATGTAACGTATATCGCCCATGAATCAAGAAGCTCTTTCCTGTCAACACTGCGAGTTAAGGTTTATGTAGACGTACAGTTACGTAATGTACGTCACCACCGTCTTTATATTTCGGTATGTTCCCCAGTATATCTTTATTGATCAGCGTCATGGCATGGGCCAAAGCAATTTATCCAGTTCATAATGGTGAGCAATTTACGATATTAACCGTCTGCGGGTGGCGATGGAACATTCAATCAAAACGAGGCATGGGAGAAGTCCTGGTTTGATTTAGATTAAATGGGCACCTCCCCTTTTATACCTACATAGTCTGGCTGTTGTCTTGGTTTCTATTAGCAATCTTGCTACACCAGACAACCGAATTAGGAAATAACACACATCATTGTAGCTATTGATGCTTAGACTAATGTGAACATAAGAGGACGGTATAGGCGCTTCCATTGAATTACAAAATACTTTTGTGGAACAATCCCGATATTATCAAGCTAGTCAAGCACCGATAACCATCCAAGTTTACAAACGGACTCGAAATACAGATACTCAATTCAGGCTTCAAAATGAGCCCAGATCCAACCCAAAGGCTATTCCGGGTTCTCTGAATTTCCGGGGAAGGTATCCTAACCGATACCAGTAATAAATCAAGTCAATAAGACACTAAATAATCGCTACCCTAGAGACGAGCACTTTTCGAACATTCGGTTGTGTTTGAGAAAGAAGGAAAAAAGAAAGAAAGAAAACGTAGGAACGCAATGAGATGGTGATACGTGGAGGTCGCGAGGCTATTCGGGCAAGAAAGGACTTTAGATTGCCCGTTTGGTTGGGTAAAGGAGCAAGACCTTCATGGCTCCCTTGAAGCCCTGAGGGATTACCATAATTCGAATATCCTCCCAGGCCCTGGATCATACGCCCTTTGTAAACAAAATACGAACATAAGGCACGGCGTGGCAGAGGGCGATAAAAGGAACGTCACTATGTATTCATCGCAAAATTCAAGAGCGATGGCAAGCCAGACTTTCACCCTAAGTTTAAGAAGAGGAATCCAAGGTTTCTTTAATTCTTGACAGGCGCAATAGTCTTAGCTTCCTAGAGCCATTGTTAAGGAGGCTGGCCTGATCTGGACTATTTAATCCCTCAAATGAATGGGGAACTTCTTGTTCGAAGGTGGCAAGATGGGGCTCGGCAGAAATCCGTGAAGCTAGGATAAACACTAGAAAAAGTGAGTGAGGGCGGCTAAGTGCTGGATATCCCCTCTTCCTAACCCCTTATTTTTTTTATACATGTAAAGTCTAGTCTGTTATTGGCTATTTCTACTCAAGTGCCACCCGCGCTGCTTCGCTAACTGTTTAAGTGTCAACGATGATGCAGGTGTTTACAAGCAGATATCGGAACTAAATATAGTAGGATTGTAATACCCTTTTTGGTATTTTCTCCTAACTTCACCGCGAAATTTGACGGTATCGTCTTCGTAGAGAAGCACCCAGTGCTGGTAGTCAATCCAAGTTGTTGTTATTTTATTTTAATTGTTCTGATGAAAGGGCACCGACCTGTGAAGTAACCTAATGCAAACGGGACTTGTTTTCCGCGTGATTCTAGTCATGATTTTAAACGAGGGCATATTTGTGCTAGGGATTCCCGTGATAACTAACGCATTGCTTATCTACGTGAGAGTGTTTTTTTTTTTTGGACTCGTTGCGGCTGGGCTAGGACTTTAAGGAAGAGCACGAATAATATCTCATGGTAATCATCTACACACGCTGGGTATTTACACACGTAGATAATTTCTGAAAAAGCTGGATTGAACACCGTGCAAGGATGCAATCGCTGCCCAGTGACCGTTGGCCAATTTGTAGCGCCACGGCTAGCGACTTGGCTAATGCTGCATCTGTACGCCCCAGTTCATGAGATCTCAGGCTCGGTGTCCAGAACAGGCTATATCGTTCCAGCACCGAGGTAGCGTTGGGATTACTAACCAATGGCCGGTTGATCGGGTGGTCTCGCATGAGTGGCGGTCACATGCTCAGTAGGAAGCGATCGCTGTGTTCAGAATTGGGCTATCAAACCGCTCAAGCCGCCGGCCGTTTGGTGGCGGGGACTTACCGCGGCACCAAAATAAATGAGTAAAGGGGAATTAGAGCTAACTAAACTCGATCTGGCGACAGTGAAGCTAGCGATTTACGTTGTTAAAAGGCCATCTTATATGTCTTTCAGTACTATCTTTTCTTCTCTCGAGATCTACTTCCCGGTGGGCAACGAGCTACCCTTTGCGATTGCAGCCTTGAATGCCAATTTGATCTGCTTACACCAGAACTCGGTATGTCGCCAACCGGATGATCGCGGCAAAACCTTGTCAGATTCTGTGGCCGGTCGACACGTAATGTGTGCCAGGAGGCTCCTGCAGCCCCTAAGACATGTGGCGCGCAAAGTCTATCAAAACTGGATTTTATCAACTGCGGGTGGGAAAAGCCCTTGTACTTACCATAGTAGCTTCTCATTCAATGGTCGGGTTTTTAAACAGGGGCACAGATATTGTTCGGGGCAAATGCTCGGCGTTCCCGAACGAGTGGGGGACAAGATGCCGCAGAATCGACAACCTAAACTAGTGTGTATGTGTGAAGGAGGCTAGGTGCATGTAAGTAAGTACTGTTGGAGTGTACGGATCCGTAGTTATCATATGTTTTTCACCCGTAGGATTTCTGAGAGGAACTTCGGTGTCGTTGTTGTTGCCACTATCATGTAGTGTAGCATTCGAGCTTTCAGGGTTGAGACAAGTCCTTCTCATAGACATCATTCCGGTCAGTTCTCTAGTCCTAGCTACCTAGTGGGGTCGGTAGGACAAGAAACAAACGTAGACCATGTAAGATAACGGAATTTTCCATGAGATAACTCGTCTTATTCTGGAGTTTGTGCAGTATGTCGTTGACTTGAGCGGGAAAATGGCCGTCGTCACAATTGAGTTGCGGCGAGGGGTAAAAATATCCACCAACATCTTAAAAAGGAGTTTCTTTGACGTAACTTTTTGGGTTGAGGTAGAGCCGCTAACCATCGTCCCGTTTTCCCCAGATTCTAGTATATATAGATACGTAGTATCCCTGATGTTGATGATGATGAAATACGGCGAGCATGTCACGAGACCTCAAGTCCAGAACATCATCTGCACCATCCGCGCCATCCTAAGTACGCATTGCCCTGCAGGTCATTGCCCCTGCACGCCAGCGGCTGTATCATTGGCACGCAGCAACATGACACAGATTTGCACATTACTCTGTCAAGCATGCGCTAAGTCGTGCCTCAACCTCAGCCTGGCTAGGGGAACCCGGTAAATAACGCTACTGGATACAGGCGTCGTCGGATAAAGCTTCCAGAAGCATTCTACGTCCTTGCCCTCTCACAGGTCACGGGTGCAGTGTATCGGTCCTTGACTGGCTTGGGTAAGGACAGAAGCTACTGTACTAGGTTAGTGCCAAGACGGATGTTGGTTAGTATGTATTTACCTTTCCTAGGATGGTGAAAGAAACAGGCGACGTGGGTGGGCAGTTCTGTTTGGCGGGTTCGTCCAGCTCGTGTTGATTGTCCGTAATGCATGAGAATAAAACCGCAGACCGGCCGAGGAGAGGCTTGTAATGCCTACTACTGTATATTGATTTTATATCAAGTCAAGACGTACAGTATCATGTAGTTTGCAGTGATATGTACTCGATATACATATACTGTACTGTGGGCTGGCGTGGCTGACTGGATTTGACAAATGTTCGAAAAAGGGAGCTGAGCTGACGCTGGGCGGCAAGTGAAGAATGCGGGAAAAGAAACCAGAACTGCCGTAGGCAAACGCCTAGTCCACAATGGTACGGGGCATTCGACGCTTACCGCGAAGAAGAGACCGATGCAACACAACACCTTCCTAAATGGGGAAGGGCGAGTTCCTTATCATCATGGAGTTAATCTCAGCATGATTTGCACAGAATAGTCTAGGTACCTTGGTACAGTAGTCAAGTAGCGTAGATAGCAACGCTAAACAGTGGGGGCGGACCAGGGACAGCGGTACCAACGCCATGGATGTGGCCAGTTAGTGGGAGGCTGTAGTTCTGTTCTACCCGTCCTTGTCCCGCCTTGGGATCCTTCAATCCGTACCCCAGGGACCCATACAGCTGTGATTGGCTGTGGTTTCAGCCACAGTACATGCACTCCGACCTGCATCCATGATGCCGACAGGCTACAGCAGATACATAGCACATGTACCTATCTGCACCGGTGCTTCTAAGCACTCGATTGGGCAACCCTGGCATTGTTCTAGAATCTCAAGCTGACGCTTATCTCAATATTGTGTTCAGCGTACATGTAACAACTCGTATGTGTCTTGCTTTGACGTCGCACATTTGTCTTGTGTTAGGAGAAGAGGGAGGCTCTCGGCGATGTTAGTAATTATACTTAGAGCTAAGTAGCAATATGAATTAATGAATGGGATTGGCCTTTTTTTGTCGTGTGAGTAGCAAGCATCATACTTTGTAGATAGCTCATCCTATCATGCCACTGATGTCTCTGCTTGTTATCACGGACATTTCCCCTTTCGACCTAGTTAAGCTACATGGAAATTAAAAGTGCACTCCGGGCGTTATACAGTAACTAGCGGCTACAGTAGACGCCTCACAATATGGCCTCCTCTCCGCTTGTCAAAGATAAGACGTGGGATCAAGTATATCGAGGTACCTGGTAGGGCATGTCTTCGAGGCCGGGCAAGTAGAGAGTGGAGAGTTTCCCATACAAAATACCCATGGACTTACAAACTACCTACCTATATGTACTGTTACATACAGCAGAAAGCGAGGTGTCTTGCGCTCGCTACCAACCATGGGGATCCCTCCTGCGGCAGTGTAACATGCAGGCCAAGTTAGGGTTAGCTATATATCTCTGTACCACTCTCTCTGTCTTCCTGTTTTGTTTTATTTGCTGGGCTTGGTTTCTATCTCTTTCTGATTCCTTTTGGACGATATTGCCGTCCAATCCCTTTGGATAATATTCGCCCGCAGTTCGAACCCCCCCAACTGCACAGCGACAACGCTCGCGAGTCCTGCCACAATGTCAGAGTCCGATAGCAGGGAAAAGGAGGGCGGCATCACCTCACATCACTATGCCAGCAGCCATACAGATGAGGAGGTCGGCATCGTCGTCAAGGGCGCTGCCCTCAAGACTGACCTGAAGGGTCGCCACATGCAGATGATTGCTATCGGTAAGCCAGTCTCAGTCTCCCCTTCCGTTGGATCGATACTCTGTCCTTGCGGCTTTAACTAACACTCACAACAACAATAGGTGGTGCTATCGGCGCGGGTCTCTTCATCGGTTCTGGCAAGGCCCTCTACAGTGGTGGTCCCGCTTCTTTGGTTATCGGCTATCTCATCATCGGCGTTATGTTACTGTTCACCATGCAGGCGTTGGGGGAAATGGCTGTCTTGTATCCTGTGAACGGTGCCTTCTACACTTACGTCGTCCGCTTCATCGATCCCTCCTGGTTTGTCTCCCTCGGCCTCCTTGGTTTGCTCCAGTGACCTGTTAAGTTGCTGACTTCCTTACTTACAGGGGCTTCGCTATCGGTTGGGAATACGCTATTGGTTGGCTGACTATCCTACCTTTCGAACTTATCGCTGCCAGTGGCACAATTTCATTCTGGAGATCCGATATCAACTCCGCTGTATGGGTTACCGTGTTCTTGGTTGTTCTGGTTGGAATCCAGGTCTTCGGTGTCCGTGGATATGGTGAAGGTACGTGGCGGATAATTTGACATTATAATTGGATTACTAACACTTGCCAAGTTGAATTTATTCTGAGTATCATCAAAATCGCGGCGTGTATCGGCTTCATCATTCTCGGTATCGTGATCAACGTCGGTGGTGTCGGCAACCAGGGCTATCTAGGTGCCAAGTATTGGTATGATCCTGGCGCTTTCCAGAACGGCTTCAACGGTTTTGCTGGCGTTTTCGTTGTCGCTGCTTTCGCCTTCGGTGGAACCGAATTGGTTGGTCTGGCGGCTGCTGAGTCGGCAAATCCTCGAAAGGCTATCCCAATTGCTGCCAAGCAAGTCTTCTTCCGAATCCTCTTCTTCTATGTCGTAAACCTCTTCATCCTGGGTTTGATCTTCAAGTCTACAGATGAGCGTCTTAAGCTGGCGACAGGTTCCAACTCTCGATTCTCACCTTTTGTCTTGGCCATTCAGGACGCCGGTATCCAGGTGCTACCATCCATCTTCAACGCCGTTATCACTGTTTCCGTCATCAGCGTGGCTAACTCGTCCGCTTTCGGGTCTACTCGAACTATGCAGGCGTTAGCCGAGCGTGGTATGGGTCCTAAGTTCTTAGCTTACGTTGACAAGTCCGGCCGACCTATTTGGGCTGTTGTCATCCAGCTTCTCTTCGGTCTCCTAGGATATGTGGTCGATGCCCCCAAAGGCGGTGACGCTTTCACCTGGCTCCTTGCGCTTTCTGGTCTATCTTACTTCTTCGTTTGGGGCTCCTGTTGCCTGGCCCACATCCGTTTCCGAATGGCCTGGAAAGCTCAAGGACGTGATTTCAGAGAGATACCGTACCAGGCGCCATTGGGTGTTTGGGGCAGCTGGATCGGTTTCATCCTCGTATGCATTTGCTTGATTGCAACTTTCTACAACGCTCTTTACGTAAGTCACCCTCTCAAGTTTTATTGCATAAAGTGTGGCAAAGTCTAACGTTTACCATCTAGCCAACCCCGAACTCTACCCCCGATGCCCAAACTTTCTTCTCCAATTACCTCGCCGCATTTGTGGTAATTGGGCTGTTTATGTTCTGGAAGATCTACTCCCGCGACTGGAAGCTATATGTTCCCCTTGCAGATATCGACCTCGTATCCGGTGCTCGCCCGTTGGATCCTTCAGAATTCGAAGATCCCGCCAACCAGAAGGGTAGCATGGGTATGCGTATTCTAAGAGCCTTTTTCTAGCCACGTATTTGGTTATGGTAGAACAGTTTTGTATAGATTAACCATCATAATACTGCATTTACGGCAAGGGTTCTGGGTGGATGTGTGATATAAGACCCTGCGGCGTTTTCTAGGGTGCATACCACGTACTGGATATAAGCTACCTGACACGTTAAATATAAATAACTTCAAAATATATCCGAAATCAACAACCAGGAGTTCCAATTCTCAACCATCTGATTAAATAACTGATGTGCTTAATATCAATTGCCAGCAGCCTAATAACGACAAGCTTAATAAATTACTCTTCAGCAGTTTTGTCTGGTCTCTGAAAACCCTTTGGATAACTTATCTCCTCAATTAGCTTGTTGATAACATATCATGAGTATGTATTTGCCTCAATTTGAAGTATACGTCGACATAGGTATCTAATATTAATAGGACATGAGGTCGCAAAATCGCTTTGGAGGCAATTCATTATTATTGATGTGATTGTTTAGCCATTGCTATTATTTAATTGGTTTCAAGGTCGCTGATGGAGTTTAGCCAGACGAGTTAGACTGGCCGAACCATCTACCCTATATTTGAGGCTTTCTTCAAAATCAGGATTTTATACAGTTCAGATGAAGCTAGAAAGTGCCATATTAACAGTCCTTAATGCTTTATGCTAGCGGGTATTACCAACACAACGGGCAGCTAAATCCTCAGGTGGTCAGTAAAATCCGGATGAAAGCTTCCCGGAACAGAGGCAAGCCGTGTCCGAGATTCGATATGGCCCTGAACGTCTTCGTTGACGTTTTCTGGCATATAAGATAGAGGCCGGGTTTGAAAGGCCAGTTGAACTAACCTCGGTTTCCTCTGCAAGCTGACGAGTATGATAGACTGATAGTTAATGGTTCTAACCTAAAGCACTTCTTGGCGGCGGCAAGGCGCAAACTAGAGCCGCCTCCCGTCCCCGGCGTAGGTTGTCGTTTACCCCGGCGTATACGATGGCCTTACTGCGCTACGCGTATGGCTTTGCACGTGGGTTTCGACGTTCTCTACAATGGTATGTCTCCTATTTCCCTCTCTCTTGCTTCCCCTTTAAACTTCGACATGCAATTCTGCACTTGAAAGAGCATAAGCTGGATTATCCGGGGGACTAATACCAAATGCACCCCCCATTTCTTGGACCGGCGCAGTAACTGCCGCTTCGCGCTCAGGTCGGCCGGATCCGGGCCTGACGATAGAAGATGACATGGCCAACAACGCGCGCATGATCACGGGGCTGAACCGCTCGGTGCCCGTGATCGCAGACGCAGACACCGGGTTCGGAGGTCCGCTGGTGGTTGTGCGGGCCACGGAGAAGTACACACATCCTGCAAGGCGTCGCGGCCTTCTATCCCGAGGACCAGGTGACGATCAAGCGATGCGGGCATTTACCGGGTAAAGAACCCGTCGACGCTACGACTTACATGGCGTGGATTTGCGCCGCCGCCGAGACGCGCAAGCGGAAGGAATTTGACACTGTCATCATCGAGTAGACAGATGTGCTGCAATCCCTAGGTTGCGAGGAGGCGGTAAACCGGCTCAAGGCTGTCATAGCGGGCGTCGCTGCTCTCGAGGGCACGAGGGAGGACCTTGCGCCCACATCCTGCTCCTTGGATGTGGTGAGCGGCGGCGGTAAGTAGCTTTCACTAGGCCATTTTCTTCATCCGAGTTGTGTTCAAGGATAAAAGGTCCTCGTTTGAGGTATGCCCGCTGTTGAAATAGTATTGAGCGATCTCAATACTCACTCATATTTTCCTGGACCCGCCAATTCCAAATGTCGCAGCCACGCGGTTGCTGAACGCCGCGGAAGCGAAGATGCCGTGCTAGAAGATCGTTATCTGGCCCATGACGGGTCTCACGAGCGTTTACCTGGGTATGCGTGAGATCTGCCGCGAGCTCGAGACGGGCGAAATTAAGGAGCGGTACGCTGCTGACGGTATGGTCAATGGTGGTGTGCGCGATGACTTTGAAACTCTGTGGCTTATGGGCCTATGTTGAGTTTGACCGGAGAATGGGCGGTGGAGATGTTGGGGTCTATTGCTAGGACTTTCAACGAAGATTATGGCGAGGCAGCATGATACTTGGTTTATTTATCGGCGTTCT
This sequence comes from Xylaria telfairii, assembly GCA_022495065.1. Lineage (NCBI taxonomy): Eukaryota > Fungi > Ascomycota > Sordariomycetes > Xylariales > Xylariaceae > Xylaria > Xylaria telfairii. Next base: position 11,504 of record MU383961.1, on the reverse strand, counting down.
AGTGGAGTGAGTTTGTCTGTCTCGCGAGGAGCTAGCTCATAGATCGTCCTTTTAGCTTCATTGAGGAAGTTGAAGCGTCAGCTCTCAGTCCATGAGATGATCGTAGCCTCTTAATATATATATGTATGGACTTTAGGATTCTATTGTAGTTGCTCTTCATGCATGTTTCATGGCGATGAACTCCTTGCATATTAGGCCACTTTCTTTCCGCCGATATGTGGTAGGGATTGTTTGCCAACCAATTTATTCACGACACTGCGAGTGGAGTTGTAGGCTTGGCCTATCAATATGGCACGGATGAGCCACAAGCACTTTGCCCAGCTTTTGGCTCAGATGCTTAATATTTATGTCATGGTATTACGGCTTGCATATATGGGATTTCGAGGTTAGCCTTTTGCAGCGACATCGCCGAAATGGAATACTGGAACCTACGGCGGCTACATCAAAACTGCACAGTCCTTTGTAGAAGTAGCTATATATAGGTAGGGAGCTATCACCCCTGGACATCTTGCCGAGCACCACTAAGAGTGTAGCCTCTTGGCATTCTACTCACAGTCGCCTGAGATCACATGATGGTGAGAGTTGACCAGAGCATAACAAGGGTAAACAACTCCTATAGACTTGTTGCAACCTTCAATCCAAGGCTGTGCATTAGCCATCCTTGTGCTAAAACTAGCTGTCCGCTCTGGACAGTAAGTCCCAGATACTTCAGCAAGGAACCGTGGGTCTTGAAGGATTTATATTTAACTACGTATACGGTAACTACATCATACTCAATAAGCCAAGAAGCGAGAGTTTATACTTGGCAACCAACACTAAGGTGCTATACTCAATTGCGACTTGCAGGATCCGCATTGCTGATCTTACTCAGTTTTCACTGTCCGGAGTACATCCGACTGTCTATACGGCGCTCGCTCTACTGACCTTGTCGCCATGGAGCCGCGGGCATTTTCATTTCGTGAAAGCTATTCATCATCCTATTTTCAATATAGGCATCAAGGTGCACCTCCCATGGCTATCGTTCTATCTCCTGCCATATCTACTACGGGTATAGCGGCCTGAGAGGCTCAATAGATGGGAGAAGCGACACTGTGCTACCATGACGACTCCGTCACCGACCGCGTCGCCCACTCTGCCAGCAAATTGGGTCCCGACCTCATCCGGGTGTCTTCGCACAGACGATTATTGGATCTGGGAATTCGACGCTGGAAATAGAGATGCGCGGACCGTTCTCGGCGGGCCATCACAGACAACGAACTGTTTTACGTCAACGTGGGACCCTACTGTCACCTATGTCGGCTCAGGCTGCCCGCCTCAGTACACTTCAGCGTGTCAAGACGACAAATTCGGCGCGGTGACGTGTTGCCCCTCAGCTTATGACTTCACCTGTCAGCCCGAGACTTGGACTGCCGGTATTCATGCCGAGTGGTTTCGTTGCATATCAAAGTACGCCTCTCAAGATGTGGCGACTGTGACACGAACAGACTTCAGACAGAACACAATTGCCGTTGGAACGAGAACGAGGCATAACTACGAACATCTCTTCGCGTTAGCCTTGATGTACACAACACCGGTATGTTGTTAGCAGATGATGTGATGTAATAAGCAGGTACTGATCAGGAATAGCCTTCTACCAGCATTTCGCCAACCGATTCCTTGCCGACTTCCTCGCCAGATCCATCTACAACGAGTACACCTTCATCCGGGTTATCACCTGGAGCCGCTGCTGGGATCGGTGTGGGAGCAGCGGCAGCAGTCATTCTGCTCGCTTTGCTAGCCTGGTTTATATATCGCCGGAAAAAGAGGGCTGTGTCATTGAACGAGACCTCGCAGCTTCCAACGTCTATATCGCCGTCCGTACCGCCACCTATGCCATCATCTATGCTACCATCTATGCCATCATCTGTGCCACCGACGACATACACTGCCGAGGACTCTCGCGACGCGTCTCCATACTGGGTCCAGCGTAAAGAGACCCCACCACCCAAGGAGCTGCCAGCTGATGAAGGACCTTGTTTCGAGCTTGACGGCAATGAAGTTGCGCAACAGAACCGGCGCCAATGAATTGATGGCAAAATATTTTTATACGAATACTCAGCGACAGTGACGGATTTTAGTCATGGTCGATGGAAAGGAAGATACCTATAATCAGACGATTAACGTCGACGCTGGCTCGATATTGAGATCCAGATGCAGATCTCGACACGGTGGCGAACCCTTCGAACAATGGGGTCGGAAAGCTTATCATGGAGAACGCGTATAAGGGGTTGTCTCGCCTTAGCCTGCCGTATATTATCAGTAGTGTATGCTCGTGCAGACCCTATGTAGCTGTATATAGACTACGAATATCCATCAAACCCGTCTCTTGGCATAACAATATGCTGTTCAGGCATGCTAAGAGATTAAGTATTATCAAGTATCCTTCACATTAGCAAACTTTCAAGAATAACTGTAATTAACGGAGGTTAATCTTACTACTACAGTACAAGTTCCGCACCCTCATCCTTCCGATCTGCCTCCGTCACGAGGCATACGCGGACAAGGAGTCTTCTGTATATAGTCAGAGTAGTTCCAAAAAGATGTTTTAGAGATCCTTATGCAGCAACAACAAGAGTCTATTGCCTACCCCATGCACAGGGTTCGTGATACCCTTGTTGCCGAGAAGCTAGTATATACAACAGCATCTATAGACCAAAAAAGCTGATCCTATAAACGGCGAATATTTAATCCGAGACGGTGTCATCGCTATGGATGGGGTTGCGTAACGAACCAGCGCCACGACCTGTTAGGAGATGAATGCACTCGTAAGCGTTGAAATAGACTGGTTGCATTAGGTATCTATGATTAGCTCAGTATTCCGCGAGAACGCTATCCGAGAAGGTTCAGCCCGACATCACTTACTTGCATATCTCTGACCCTGAAAGTAACATGACCAATCATTGACGCATATCGTATGTTGGGCAACGTCGGAGACGTCATGCAGGTGAATGTGCCGACGGATAGTTCCGCTCTTACAATCCTACTGGGGTTTATGCGCTCGCGGACAAAAGATAGCAGCACGTCACGTATGATCCATCTCCGCTCTTCAAGTATAACCCCTGACCTCGCACTTCTAGCAGGCATAGGGCCAATTTCCCAAAGCGGTCTCAAGCCTTCTTCTCTAAGTTACAGTAGGTAGGTATGTATATGAAACACTTCTCCAGGACTATAATAGTGCAGAGTACCCTAGCGATGAGAGGTTCCTAGATTGATTTACTAGTGTTGGTGACATAACCTGGATCTGGATGAGGAAAGTGGTGAGCCCGGATGTTGAGAACGGTGCTTGTTGCCCATACTGCCAGTCCACATTTTCGGGATAATTTGAACTTTTAAAGATCTCTTCTAACGAAATCGGCTTCTTAAGACACACCTTTCTTTCCGGATGGTCTTCAGACCTGGTCGCGAATGAGTGGCTGGGATAACCACGCAAGTCAACTTCTGGGCCTTGTCGATGATACGCACGTCAGGCTTTAAGTCCGAGTACATGATACCTACGCGCCTCGGGGTTCTGTACTGATAGAGTCAATATCGTCTACTAATATTAGTTATTCAGTAGCATCCACCGGATTGTGGGGGTCAATTCTCCAATACCTAGCTGTTCTAGCGAGAACAAGTTATTTAAGGTTGTAAAGACACTGCAGCTAATAAATGTTAGACCTACACGGGGCGACACTAACCACCAAGGAGGACTATTGGTGAGAGTCTTCAGGGATCTTGGGAACTGCTGTCCAAATTTCTAATATTTCATTGCTAGAGATGATATTGTCCGGCTTCCACAAAGCTATGTTCCGATATGCTGAGACGAACCTGCTGTATCTCCACAATGGCATGATTACTCCGGAGGGATCTATCGAGTCTGAGATGGAAGTAATTGATTGGGAGAGTTCATCGCCACCTAGGAATCACCTATTCATTGTGTATATGGTGACCGAGGCTTCGGCACTTCTGTATAAAGGTGATGATGCAGCAGTGTAAGGCTCTTTCCTATCTAATTACATTTTACGATATCGGCTATTTTCATATGGTTGAGGAGGAGTGGAGATCCGCATCTAATATACACGCCTGAATAATGACATTTAACGTATCATCTGTCTCCAATTCCTCTGCGGGATTGGTCATTCCTATTGCTGCAAGCCCTCTATCCTTCTTGTAATACATCTCGTCCCTAAAGAAAGGGCTATTAGGCCGATCCACCAACTCAATCAACTCCTCTAGCCTAGGTCTGTTCTCCGGGTCGACAGCCAGACACCGTTGTATCAGCAGCCGCAGATCTTGATCTAGATAAGGATGAATGCTAGCGTCCATCATATTTCTCTGGCACGTAATGACGAAACCCGGCTGATTGGCAATCAGATTGGCCATCAAGACACCAACGTCAAGAAGATTCTTGTCTATGCCTTGGTTACGGCGGCCGGTGTTCGGACGACTAAAAAGGCATATAAGCCATTGCAAGAATATGGTAATAGAGAATGAGGATTCACGAACTAGGTAGCCAAGAGTAACACGTTGTCATATCTGTTCATCGCCGACGGGTCAGGTGGGAAGCTATATTCGCCGGCAGGTCGCTCGTCCGCTTCCCCCTACACGCGGGAGTTAGTAATTACCGAAAGAGAGAGAGTTCAGTTCATGTGTCGGGAGTATGCAGGAGGAATGAGGCCCGAAACTAGCCGGGAGGGGGAATTAACGACTTCAGGGGACTAACTAGATCAATCAGCTTCGCAATTGGCACTATTCTATGCTCTGCTTCCCTCTCTTCAAGCTCCCCGAACATCACTATATGTAGCTGAGAATTAGTTCTGGAAATGTAATACTTTATTGTAGAAGCGGAAGACCGACCGTTGTTACTATGCATATCCATATGCGCCAAAGTCAACGGCTCTGGCGGTGCTGGAACCTCAAGCATGACATCCGGTCCACCAGGCGGCCATGCCATCCCAACGCATGCTCGTATCACTGCCATCCATTAGTTCCACTACACCCTATCTGTATTGATCATGAGTAAGAGTCGATGAGGCTCACAACATAAGAAGATCGGCCAAAGTAGCCTGTTAGGTAATAAGAATGGTATCTCTAATCCACTTGGCAATGTCAACGTTGTCACATTCTGTAGCCTTTTCTGAAATTGCCCCAGAGTACCGTTCTCCAAATATTCTAAGAAGAAGTAAGGCTGGCTAAACCCTACATTTTCTAGTCCGCCAGCCATAGGATCAGGAGCCACCGTTAGCCATTTCACGATGTGTCGCGCAAAGCGGACGCGCTATTTATCATCAGTCATAGGATGACCCCGCCTTAACAAATAGACACCATTAAGGAGAAACATCAAAATCGCAGAGCAGTAGGAATCTTACTCACATGTATCCAATCCCTCTCCCTCGCAACTGCTCTCGCGACGCCCGGAAAGCTAGCCTTAACAACGAACCTTCCAACACCCAGCATATCCACGACGCGCAGCATCATCCCACTGGTGGTCACAATCGTCTTCTCCACCAGAAATCTGGACTCATCACTGAACGAGTCCCTCGCGCGCTGTAGCCAGTCCTGCCGTTCTGTACCGGCCGCCGGGCTCGACCCACCGAACGGGTCATCACCGGGCGCAGTCGCATGTCCACCAAACAGACCGGACAACACACCACCGCCACCTCTTCCACCTCCCTTACCTCTCCCAAATATGCCACCGCCACGCTCCTCTGACGATGAAGACGACCAAGCTGCCAGGTTTGTCATCCGTGGCGGCGGCGTACCAAAGGGATCAGGAATGCCTCTACCACCACCGCTAAAACCCGAGGGCATTCCCCTCCCCATCCCTCTCCCGCCCCATCCCCTCCCTCGCGCTAGTGGGGAGGGTGTGGATGCGCCTCTACCTCCTCGGCCCCCACGAGGTGGCGTGCTGAAGGGGTCGTTCATCCCTTATTTGGCTATGCAGGGGCGGATTATCCTCAATGATGTACAGTGAGTTTGACACAGGGGCGGGGTTTGAGAGCAGTCGAAATTTCATTGCCATTTGGCATAAATTAATTGAACAGTAGTCTAGCATGTGAGATTTCAGCCGACAGGGTATGTTGCGGTTAACGAGGCGACTTCATTATTTTGAGAAGTACAAAGAGCCATAAGACCGATTTGAACCTTTGTTAATGGGACTGAAAGCACCCTGATTTCTAAAAGAACCGCGGCCCCTACGGGACAAATTAATTGCATCATAGTAGATTAAAAGGGAGCCTAGTTCTTGAATAATCTGTCACCAAGTATCTAGGGTATATTTTCACGTGGTTAACAACTTAATTGTTGCTCTTTTAGCCGTAAGCGTATATATAAACACTTATAGATGATCAAGCTACCAACTTGACAGCTTTCTACTTTGCTACTAGTAGAATGATGTAGTGTTGCAGTTCTGCTCTGTGACACCCATATGTGACTAACCGGCATTACTTCTCCAGCTGACCCGGCGATCTGTTTATTTGGGTTAATAAAATCAGCAACTTTAATTTTCCTTACAGAGTGCCACCTACCATCCGCGCCAAACCCGTGGCCCAGCAATAGGGTAAACCTAATTATGTAAGACATCAGCCGAGGATGTTAGATTGTGGTATGCTTACCGTGTCATTGGCGTGATCAGTGTAGAACCACGCCCAGGCGTAAGTAAGCACGAAGCTTTTATCAACGTCCTAGAAGTATGGTAGGATTAGCAAATCAATACAGTCTAGATCCCTACAAACTTTTGTGTATTGACTAACGTTATCATAAGCGCCTGGAAATGCAACCAGCTCATCGGTAGCTGGGATGTTCTGACCCGACCCGCTAACCTCAAGCTGAATGCAGTTGGGGAACCATTGTATGAAAGCGTTCTCGAGGTTAGTCATCTCGTGCCGCATAAGGTATTTTCCGGGCTTGAGGGAGGCTGGCGTTGGGATATCGAGATTAGCGCCTTCGTTGACATCCCTCTGTGCCCAGTATCCGTTAACCCAGGTGCCACTCAACAACCCTGCCTCCCAGATCTTGAACCTAGGCGTACTAGTCAGTATTTTGGTCCCGTTGAACATCGTAAATCGCATAGACAAACCAAATAGGTGCGTTAACGTCAACCCCTTCACAGCCTTCGTCCGGGCATGCTGCCATGTACGCGGACATAGGACCAATTGCGTGACCCCAGTGGTCACCAGGTAGCCAGTTACCATAAGTTTCGTAGAGGGTGTAATTTACGCTGACAACATTTCCTGCTTTGATAGGCGCATAGTAAGACTTCGTATTCGGCTTCCCAGTATTACCACAGGCCATATTCTTGTCGTCCAGATCAATGACATAATCAAAGCGCCACTGTCGCTGGATGCTACCCTCTGTATTGTTCGAAAAGTCCCAGTTACTGTTTCGCTATTAGCTCAGAGACTAGGGACTGTTTGCTGCTATGTACAAACCCCCTGTATACGGCCCCGTCAATTGTATAATGCTGACCTCCACCATGGCCGGCGACAAGGCGTAGGCACGCCAGAACCGAAGCGGTGAGTGTATAGCGGATCATTTTTACGCGGTCAATAAATAAGGCGTAAAATGGATGTGTGAAGAGGTGCTCCAAGATGGGATATCTAGCACTTCTTTATGTAGCATTAGGAAGAGTATCAAAGACTGATTGACAAAATTGATTTACAACCGTGCCGGCGATCTGAGTCCGTCACAGATACGGATAGGCCGAGGTACATGTCTATTTTACTATTTTGGGCTATCATAGCTTCTGGTATCCAATCATTGTCAAGGGACCGTCGGTAGATGTACTAAGATCAGGTGTCCAATACATAGGCGGCTAGCAGCACAAGCATATACGAAGCATACACGGAGCACTACAATGTGCTTTGGTTGCTGTACCCCAAATCTAGAGCAAATACCACCGTCCGGCTAAATGGTCCTGCCGCGCAGAGTCGCAAACAACAAAAATGTGCGCGTACAGAGGAGTACGGATAAAACGCATGAATACTGTAGAAAGATGAACAAGTAGAAGAGTATAGGTATGGGTATTGGTTGGCACTCGCTGAGGGCAAAACACGATAAAATAATGTCTTTAGCCAATTTTACTCTAAAAGCTGTAATTGGGCACTGGCATGGGCCTTTAACTGCACATCTGCAAACCGTATTGGTAGAACCAGAGAGTTTAAAGAAGGGAAAGGAAAGGTATAGCCGAAGCAGAAACGGCACCATCTAGAGCAGGACGAGTAGGAGGTCCCAACCTTAAGTCTTCGACGGTCCCGTACCCGACATGGTGCCCTAGTAGTGTTTAGATATCGATGGGAAGCCAAAGCGGTTCAATATTAAAACAAAAGTTGAGGAATTAGAGGGCCTCACCGGTTCCTCCATTCTCCTTACCCTCCACCGGCCATTATACAAAAGCAAGAGCTAACACTTAGTACCGAAAACAACCCAGGTATCAATGAGGTTACCAGCCCTTATTCCCTAGTATAATGCCAGTTAATAGCCCTCTGGTGTCGTCATTGTTGGGAAGGGGAAATGATAAATTCGTTCTGTGTCGCCTTCACAGTTTCTGCGGCCTGACTGTCAAACATGCAGAAAGGAGAGAGCTTCTTGTATGCCGGTATATAGAAACAACCTAGACGATTTAATACGAATGTTATCGATTGCATCTCAAGTGTAATTAGTAACTATTGCTGCAAAGAAATCCGAAGACATGTCTGAGCGGGAAGTGAGTGCTACGTCGTTATAGATTAAAGCATGTTAAGTAAGAGGCCTCTAGGTGTGGATAGATTACCTAGTTATAATTATTTTTGTTGTGATGTTTAATTATATTCTGCTTTTGCGCCTAAATGTTTTACAACGTTGCACTCACGTTTGTAACTTGTTGTGACGAATACTGGCACTCGTTTTACAATGAAACGGTCGCCGGCATTTTCTTTATCCCAGCATTGACAATCCGTAACGTAAGTTGTAATTTATGCAAGTTTGCTGATTTTACTTATGCACACTCATTCCAGGCGGCGAGCGAAAAGCGGCACGGTTCCGCCAGGTACGGCAGAATTTATCTCAGGGCAGGGCTCAAAGGATCCGGGGTATTGCCTGTAGGATCAGACTTTGTGGTAGTGCTTACGGCTGGATCTTGATTAATCCATCTAACCTTAATCTAGACGCCACAAGAATGGATTTGGATGGCTCTCGCTCATTCGGGTCAGTAGCTCCCATGACTCGGCAAAGGCTACCCGCCAAGACTAGTCTTGGCTTAGCCGGTAGTAATCGGATCGCCAGTCAACAGCACCATACCCCAACCGTGAAAGCCAACAATTTCCTATTTTAGTACGATTGCAGCCGTCGGCATGGGTATGTAAGTAGGCACACAGAAAGAAGGCTAGGTTCATAGTTGGATATCAGAATCTCATATCCGGAAATACAACCCACAGGTTAGCTAATCCGGTTACATAGCCAGCCCAAGTAGGGAGAAGGGGACTCTAGAGATTGAGATACAAAGAAAGAGAAATGCAGGATTGGAAGGATCAATTGTAGTGATGCGGCGGTCGTCAGAATTTATGCGGGACAAAACGGACCCAGGGGGCGCACTTCTAGTAAAGCCCTATAGCTCATAGCAGTTTTCATAGTAATGCCACCCTTAAGAATTCATATACCTAAGAATGTTCTCAAAGGCCCAGAGCGAAAGTCTGAAAGGCAAGATCCTCGCGCCGGCCCAATCGATGATTCCTATGATACCCCTAGCTCCAGGGTCTATGAGGATGTCCATCTCACGGAGTTCTTTGTGGCTGAGAACAAAAGAGAGAGTCTTTCGCAATGTTCCGCTGCCGGGCCGCGGAGTCTGGAGGTTGTACAGCGGAGACATGGCGCCATGATATACGTAGTTCCTGACAGTTTATCCATCTCATGTATATGGAAAGGCCATGACTAGCCTATCGTCCCAACCAGTTATGAACTGCGAATGCACGGTTTGGGCTAAGTTAATCACAGACATTTTGAGCTCAGGATTATGAGTCCAGAATAGAAAGATCTTAGACCGATTGATCTCGGTTGCAAACCTGTAACTGAACGCTCTCTGAGTCTCAACCGGATCCACCTGTCCTCCGACTCGGGAGAGTGCCAATTCCTCACATTGCTGTCTTGTCACGGTCGTATTCTCTTTTTTTTTTAAAAAAAAAAAAACGGAGCTGATTGCATTATCAAGATTATACTAAGTTGTCATTGCGTTGAAAGGTAGAAAGTTGAGAACCCTGAGTGGACGGATGGAATCAAAACTGAAGTTGAGAATGAACTTATCGGACAAATTGAAACAAGACCAATTAAATCAAATTACCATCAAGTATAAAGTTACACCGTTTCGTAGAGATCTATATATTAGAAGTCTTGGTCTTGGTACAGTATAGTATTTCCTCTATTTCCTTCGTAACTGTGACACACGTCGCGAAGACTATCAGAGGTCTGGCAATCACCTCGTCAGAGAAGCACTACAACATCTATGTATGAAGCACTAACTTGAGGCCCTGGATTTCTTTTGTTTTCCAAGTTCCTGAGCGTTCCTGAGCTGCAGCAGCTGTCCAATGAGGTTCTGCGGCGATCTGTAAAGGTAAGACGTTTCGAAATCTTTTCTTTTTTCTAATCCATTTCGGGCAAAAATCTAGTTAGTAGTTAAGAACATGACTATGACCACTGCACTGGCCCCGCGTGGGCACGTGGACCCCATACAGCTCGCCAGTCTAAGGGTGTTGATCGCCAGTGGGTCTCCACCTAATTAATATAGTGCGTGGTTAATTGTTTTCCGCCAACCCGCCACCTACCTACTTTATATAGCCTTCTTCTTTTTAATATAACTTTTTTAGCATGATATAATACTATACTATACCGCCCTGCTATTATAGTTTATATAATTAGCAGTATAGTTTATAATATAGTTTATAGTATAATTTAAAGTATAGTACTATAGCACCGCAGTATTAGTTTATAGTATAGTTTATAGTATAGTTTATAGTATAGTTTATAGTATAGTTTAAAATATAGCACTATAGTACTATAGTATTAGTTAGTAATATAGTTTATAATATATTTTATAATATAGTTTATAATATATTTTATAATATAGTTTATAATATAATACTATAATATTATAATATTAATTTATAATATAATTTATAATATAATTTATAGTATAATTTAAAATATAGTATTATAATATTATAATATTAGTTTGCAGTATAATTTATAGTATAGTTTAAAATACAGCACTATAATATTAAAGTATTAATTAGTAGTATAGTTTATAGTATAGTTTATAGTATAAGTTGTAGTATAAGTTATAGTATAGTTTAAAGTATAGTATTATAATATTGTAGTATTAATTTATAGTATAGTTTATAATATAATTTATAATATAGTTTAAAATATAATACTATAGTACTGCAGTATTAGTTAATAGTATAATTTATAATATATTTTATAATATAATTTATAATATAATATTATAATATTATAGT